>OX596217.1:11380391-11447440 GCA_951394215.1 Glyphodes perspectalis
CCATGTTCACATCGCACATAAGTATACTTAGTTGGTGAATTCTATTAAATGTAACAATATCAATATATTGATATTAGATGTCACCACAACAGTATCATAGATTTCGGTAGTTTAATTTGTGTCTGTCGCGACACGAACTTCTATAGATGCCTGGCTATCACAGGCCATAAAACAATCAAGACTCCAATAAGCGTGTTTAAAATAAGCATATCAACAAATGACGTTGATCCTCACAGCATACAACGCGCCGACGCAGACACCAATCACGCGGCAAGACGGATCTTGGTCCCCGAGCACACAACACCAAGCTCAGCAGAGGTACTTTCACTTATAGTGTGAAGGTATATATTTTTACAATGTTTTATAATGCAGTTACCGAATAAGAATTATCTACACACCTGTTCCATTAGTTGCGCTAAGTCGTTGTCTCTCCTGCCCCGTAAGTATACAATAGCTAAATTCAATTTCGCAAACATCCATAGATCTCTTTCTTGTGACATCTGAAAATAAACAATTATATAATCATGACTTTATTTTAGATGCAAATTTATTAATTACTTTATTTAATGTATGCCCCCAATATCTTCATTTATCAATTAGAATCCTGTCAATTGGGGTGACAGGCACCATAAAGTTAAAATATTTGTACAACTATTGTATTATCATTGTTCTGTCATATTGTGCATTATGTATATATGTAATATCCAATCAATAACTTTTGCAGGGGACCACATAAAAATAATTGTCGCAAACAAAACTGACGTCACAATATGACATAATATTACGTGTGCTCATACTCACATGTATAGCGGTGAGGAACTGCGCCTCGGCCGCCTCCATGCAGTTCATGGACATGGCGTACAGCCCGAGCAGGCAGTGCAGCTGCGGCGTGTGCGCCGCCGCGCTGCACGCTGTAGGAACAGGCATAACATTTTAACTAAGCATTCAATAAAAAAGTTAAGAGTTTAAACATTCTCAACAGCTTTTTAGTCTTTATAAGATGTAAATAACTTTATGGAAAAAATATTTAATAATCGTCATAACCTAGATAAATAGAAAGCATCATGATTATGGAGCCATTACACGCCTAGAGTGTTCGCACTGCCACCAGCCGGCACAGCGCCGCGTGCTCCACCAGCGCCATGCGCGTGCGCCACGCTAGCGTCGCGCTGCTGGCACGTCGCGCCAGGCGTGTATACTCACTCGTCGGGGCCTGCGTGAGGAGGTGCGCGGCGCGCGCTATCTCGTGCAGCGCGTGCGCCTTGCCGCCCGCCACCAGCCGGCACAGCGCCGCGTGCTCCACCAGCGCCATGCGCGTGCGCCACGCTAGCGTCGCGCTGCTGGCACGTCGCGCCAGGCGTGTATACTCACTCGTCGGGGCCTGCGTGAGGAGGTGCGCGGCGCGCGCTATCTCGTGCAGCGCGTGCGCCTTGCCGCCCGCCACCAGCCGGCACAGCGCCGCGTGCTCCACCAGCGCCATGCGCGTGCGCCACGCTAGCGTCGCGCTGCTGGCACGTCGCGCCAGGCGTGTATACTCACTCGTCGGGGCCTGCGTGAGGAGGTGCGCGGCGCGCGCTATCTCGTGCAGCGCGTGCGCCTTGCCGCCCGCCACCAGCCGGCACAGCGCCGCGTGCTCCACCAGCGCCATGCGCGTGCGCCACGCTAGCGTCGCGCTGCTGGCACGTCGCGCCAGGCGTGTATACTCACTCGTCGGGGCCTGCGTGAGGAGGTGCGCGGCGCGCGCTATCTCGTGCAGCGCGTGCGCCTTGCCGCCCGCCACCAGCCGGCACAGCGCCGCGTGCTCCACCAGCGCCATGCGCGTGCGCCACGCTAGCGTCGCGCTGCTGGCACGTCGCGCCAGGCGTGTATACTCACTCGTCGGGGCCTGCGTGAGGAGGTGCGCGGCGCGCGCTATCTCGTGCAGCGCGTGCGCCTTGCCGCCCGCCACCAGCCGGCACAGCGCCGCGTGCTCCACCAGCGCCATGCGCGTGCGCCACGCTAGCGTCGCGCTGCTGGCACGTCGCGCCAGGCGTGTATACTCACTCGTCGGGGCCTGCGTGAGGAGGTGCGCGGCGCGCGCTATCTCGTGCAGCGCGTGCGCCTTGCCGCCCGCCACCAGCCGGCACAGCGCCGCGTGCTCCACCAGCGCCATGCGCGTGCGCCACGCTAGCGTCGCGCTGCTGGCACGTCGCGCCAGGCGTGTATACTCACTCGTCGGGGCCTGCGTGAGGAGGTGCGCGGCGCGCGCTATCTCGTGCAGCGCGTGCGCCTTGCCGCCCGCCACCAGCCGGCACAGCGCCGCGTGCTCCACCAGCGCCATGCGCGTGCGCCACGCTAGCGTCGCGCTGCTGGCACGTCGCGCCAGGCGTGTATACTCACTCGTCGGGGCCTGCGTGAGGAGGTGCGCGGCGCGCGCTATCTCGTGCAGCGCGTGCGCCTTGCCGCCCGCCACCAGCCGGCACAGCGCCGCGTGCTCCACCAGCGCCATGCGCGTGCGCCACGCTAGCGTCGCGCTGCTGGCACGTCGCGCCAGGCGTGTATACTCACTCGTCGGGGCCTGCGTGAGGAGGTGCGCGGCGCGCGCTATCTCGTGCAGCGCGTGCGCCTTGCCGCCCGCCACCAGCCGGCACAGCGCCGCGTGCTCCACCAGCGCCATGCGCGTGCGCCACGCTAGCGTCGCGCTGCTGGCACGTCGCGCCAGGCGTGTATACTCACTCGTCGGGGCCTGCGTGAGGAGGTGCGCGGCGCGCGCTATCTCGTGCAGCGCGTGCGCCTTGCCGCCCGCCACCAGCCGGCACAGCGCCGCGTGCTCCACCAGCGCCATGCGCAGCCGCCACGCCAGTGTCGCACTACTACGCGCGCTCACGCCGCTCGTATCCGAACTGCATCCACTCGCTGGTAAACAAACAAAAATCAATTTAAAATAGCTTCGTTAAGATGATATCCTGTATATAATACCTAAAATTAATATACAGGAATCAGTCAACTTTTATCCCATTTACATCTCACATCACTGAAGGGACAACTCTGAGGTAACCTATAGTACCAATCAAGGTTACCTCGAAAGTCAGCGAGAAGACAAACTTATAGCACCATATAACGTTTTATATACTGTGCGGAAAAAGGTGAAATGAGAGTATGCAAGTCTAATATTTTGTTATACCTACATAATATTTTAAGGAACTGCTTGTATCTCTCCTTTGTTGTTGAAATAAGATGGTGAAAATAACTTTATGAACAATTAATGTATTATTTTGTTTGTTTTTTTTTATGACAGTTAAATTACACTATCAAATGAATGGTAGACTAATGACTAACCAGTAAGTTTGTCTATCTGCGAGAGGGCCTTCTCAGTGTACTTGTGCGCCTTGTCCATGTAGCCGGCCTGCGCCGAGTGCATCACCGTCACCAGGTACACCAGCACGTACAGCTGCTGCCGCGACAGCCACACGAACGACTCGCCCGGCGCGCTGCCGCACACCGCTGCCAACACCATACACAAATTTAAAGAATGTGTTACGATTACACTCGAGGAGACAATATGGTAAATAACACCAATCAATGGACATGTGTGTGTCCATACTAACTTACTAATATTATTAATGTAAAAAAATGTAAATCTGTCTTGACATGTCGGCTGCAAGCCTAAACTAAACCAAGTGCAATGAAATTTGGCACAAATAAAGTTTGAACCATGAGAAATTACAGGCTATTTTTTTCCAGAAAAAATCATAGAGTCTGAACGACATTCGATAATCTGTATAATAGACCGCGGGCGGAGCCGTTGGCAAAAACTAGTTTCTTTATAAAAAAAAATAAAAAACATAATGTATCCACAGATTTTGTATGGCAATAACACGCTAGGCGTGTCAAACCAACATCAATAACAAATTTAACAATATTTGTGAATGCTTCAATTTATAAATTACTGGAATTTAGGTAAGAATTCACAATTTTAAATGAAGTAGTACAGATTAACTTTCGTTCAATAGACGGCCGACATGTTCCAGCTATTTCAGAAGATAATCTTTAACACCACTGGTAGTGATTTATAGAGCATAAAACGAAAATATATCCCATAATTTTGCTTGCACTTACCATCATCGTCTGGCCACGTGGGTGCCATAATTGTCTGGATGCTCTGCTGAAGCTGCTTCAGACACGGCTTCACGCTTTTCACCTGCCCCGCCATTAGATAATGACATACCTAACAAAAAAATTCAAATGTATGTTTTAGTTTATAAACATGTCACAATTTTAGCCGCATAAAATAATTCATAACAAATTGAAGCGTTACGGAATTGGAAAGCTTAATCAATAGAATTACTTAGTTAATTGTCAAAATGTTTCACTTTCAAATTAATTCAAATATGACTACATACTTTAGAAATCATTATATATATAAATTTACAAGTACATATTGTAAATTTTTTGAGTGCTTGTTAATACCTATATCCAATTGGAATTTGTTGAAACTATTAATAGCTACATTATACAATGCTCAACACCATTGTTGCTATTTTAACGACATTACATTTAATCTAAGATAATTATTTACAGATGATGCCATCATACTCTTTAATAAAATAATTCATTCATTAAACAGTTTAAAGTTCCTGTAAAACACTGAAAAAAACACGACAAAAAGTGTGCTGAACAAATAGGAAAATTAACCATAACTGGAAAAAACTAAGATGAGGTCATCCTTAGACAAAAGCCAGCTAATGTAACTTAATGACGCTATTGTTAGTGTTTACACAATGAATGGTAGCTTGAGAGGTAGCTTTGACAACTTAATACATGCATTACTGTACTGTCCTAGTTTAAAGAATAGATAGTCATGATCATTATCTTATGTAGCTTCGACACGCGCCTGATCGCATTGACTTGTTAAAAAAAATCATAATTTGCTTAATTGAAAATGTCCTTTGACTATTGGCCCATGGGAATACAAAAACCAAATCAAAGACGAAGAAACAGCAACCAGTCAATAACTACATCCCAAAAGTATTTTTTATCACTATTAAAAAATTAAATGATATCAGTATCCTAGTTCAACACAAAATATAAGTTTTAACCAAACACAGAGATTTTTTTCAATTCATTAAAAACATGGCATTTTATTACAAACTTCTACATCACTCCAACTGGATTGCAAACATAATAATCTTAAAAGGATTATTATTAGTATTCCCTACTGTGCGTACACTAGAACACAATTTTTTTTTTTTAACTGTAGAATATTTAACTAGGCATTTTTTACTGGAGTGTTCTCCATCAAACAATTGTAAATTGTATGACACCAAATTCTTAGTTTATCAAAAACATTTGAATATCTTGTAAAATAGCATTTATAATTTTATGAACAGTTGCCTGTGAATGGATAATTTCAAGGAAGAAATTATTTTCTTTCTCTGCCTACCCCGCTAGAGAGTTGGAGTGAAGTTGGTTAGTTTAAAATATAGTATGAACTAAACTCACCTGTAGGACCAGGAAGAAAACCTTGAGATATTCCTTTTGGTGGGGGCTGCCCGTCCACGAGTCCACCAAGTGTCCTGCTTGGTTTAACAATGGTAACACTTCTTGGATCTTTTTGTCTATTAACAGCAACTGCGGAAAATACATATTTTATAAGCCTTAATTACAATGACATTCAATCAGAACCCAATGGAAAATGTTGGAGGAGGACCAGGTCAAATAACATAATGCACTATGAGATATCCTTTCATCTAGTAATTAAAAATAAAGGGCTTTATTATGATTAAACTATATTAATAGAATAATTTGGAGAGCTTAATACATTCTTTACATAAATTGGCCAGAGGTAAAAACATTTTCATATATTTTTGGCCATTTATAAATTTTAAATGGCCAAAAAGGCCCATTTGTCTATTTCTCTCCTAAATAATAAAAAAATCTCTATAAATAATTGACAATTATAAACACAACAAAAAAGAATTATACATTTCTTCGATAGTAATGTTTTTTATTTTTATTGATGGATTGAATTATAAACTTACCATTACCCTACTGAGTAAAAAGAGTACTCTAGTGTATGCAGCATTAGATATCTGTGCATAATCCACTCCAACGCCAAGTAAACTACTGGCCACTTCATATTCCCGCTCAGTAGCATGGATTTGCTGAAAAAAAAAAATATATATTATAGGCAATGATTTGAGTCAAATGCAACAAGTATTGATGATATCTAAGTTAACTTATTGATTTCTATGATTGAATCAGATTAAAATGTTATACAATTACTGCACAAAATAAAGTATGGGGACTTATATTCACCGCCAAGGTAGAAAAATTCAACTGGTATTTTATTATAAAAAAGATTTAATTATTATGTAATGTAGTAGTTAAATCTTTTTAACAATAAAATAACAATTATTGTAAAAATGGTGTATCATATCATTAATTTTATCATTTAATAATTACAGCAACCTATTCTCATAATCATCACTCTCAACACTACCACAATTAAAAAAGGTTTAACTAAAAAGGGGAAACTAGTCAAATATAAAAAAGGAAAGTGACAAAATTATGCTACTTAATTACTTTACACCAATTGTGGCTAAAACACAAACTGGCCAAAAAAGCTATATGAAAATTTTTAATCACAATAATTAAATTTATTTCCATTTGTCAATGGTGGCAAACACTAATCCGATTCAGTCATCTTCATTTCTAATGTGTGATAAAGTTTAGTTAGAGTGATAAACCTGATATTAGAAAATGGGCCTAATTATCAATACCAAATAAACATGCATTCAAAAAAATATTTTTGTCATATCTATGGCATCAATTAGTCAACCAATCAAGATTAAATATAAGACACAGATTAAATAAGAAAAAGTTTGTAAACAAACACAGACCAAATTATTTTAAATTTTTGTATATATATCGGTGTACATTGTACACATCATATAACACATGTTTAAATCATCATTATGTTGTTATTTACTTATTAGGTACATAAAACAAACTTGTGTGTCATTACGGACAACATTAACTGATTCTCTATAACTACATAGCATAAATTACTCAACAACCTGTAATAATATGGACAGTATTTGATTATATGGATAAATATAATAGTTTACACTACTTTAATGTATACTTACTGCCAATTGGAATATTAGCCTACAATGCCAATAGACACTATTTTGTGATAACTCAATTGCTTTCCGTAGAATAGGTTTGGAGTGTGTTGGTTGGCCCTGCTGCTCAAACAGCTCGGCCAGGACACTCGCCGCCTCGAACTTCACATCGTCGAACCCATTGATAGTCTGAGACATGCACCACTGCAACCAAAACACCATACTGACCCATTTCAAAATCATTGTTTACATTCTATGACACTTTCCTTTTACACGGCACAAGAAAATTGCATTATTGGAAAGGGCTGCAAGGGGAGGTTCTCTTGCTCACAACACTCACTTCGAATTGCACAAATAAACAGAAAAAAACTTACACTCTGCTCTAAATGCGTCCTCGCTAAGTCGATGTTTTTAGTGTGTGTCAGAAGGATATTACCGAGTTGTAAATGAGTTCGGGCCTCCACTCTTTGAGGTGGTTTGAAATTAAACACGGCTTGTAGGCATTGGATACAACTTTTTATGTCAGGAGGATTTGATGTACGGAAATGTTCTGCTAAACCAAGTAAAGAAATATACCAAGCGTCCTGCGTTGACGCCATTTTGACATTTCTGATTGGAGGGAACGATGTTGCAAGGATGTACTTTTGATTACTACTATAGATAGTAAAAAGTGCAATATAGTAGAAATATATATATTATTTATCTAATACAAAATGCCTCTCAAATAGGGTCTTTGAGTTTTACGAGTAAAAGAACAGTTGCAAAAATTAACGTTGTATTTACTTTTGGAACAAGAACTAAAAAAAGAAAACTAAATGGCTTATAATTTGGAACGAATTTGGGACGATTTAACTGTATTTTTTTGTTTTAGGCTTACATCATGCTTTCCTTTTTATATTTTGTTACTTGTATTATTAATGAATGAAATTATGTTAATGTTTTGTGTCTGTGTTGGACCCATATTTTTCAGTAGGTATGTTAGAGAATGACATATCTTCATTGGAGCGACCAAATCGGATCGGGCCCTAAAAAACACATCCATAATAGGGGCTATCTCCGCGAACTTTTGATCCTAACTTCCAAAGATCATATCAAACAGTTTAGGCACTAGACTATTTTGACCATAACTCAGTAATTTTCGTCGAATTACATTTGATTCGGAGGTCTTATTTAATGTAGGGCCAGATCTCTCATAGTGAGTTAACGGGCTGCACCTCAGGACCTCGTGGTGGGCCAGTATGCCGGACGCTGCTCGTGTCTGCGTTCGGATGAGGATTGCCGAGGAAGAGTCGGAGCCGAGTATTTCGTTACCCGCCTCCTTATCCTCACAAACAACACCAAACAGTCTGGACCGAACAAAGGTAAGAGTTTCCGAAAACATTAGAACTAACGTGCCAAGGAACATCAAAGCACACGGGATATTTTAGTCCTTGCTAAGCGCTAGATAGAAATATTGGTTCTAGCGGACAAATGATCGCACACCTTATGCGTAGTCCTCGGAAGATTTTTTTTATATGATTGGGGGATTTTTTTTCCACGACGCACAAGTCCCTCATCTGCGCGTACCTTAATTATAAATTTTATTCGCCATACTGAATGGGTTAGAACGACAGAACAGAAAAAACTAGTACACACAAAATTAGTATGAGAACCGATGTTATGACCTTTCGCAATCAAAGTTCAAATGTTGAGTACTATTCTGGTGGGACCTCGGAGTCTGAAACTAATGGAGATGACTTAACTACGAAATAGTGAAGCCCAATTTTGAGTGAGAAACAAATATGGCGTCTGTGTGTAGTGTCATTCCTCTTTACTTATTTACATACTATAAGTCTCTGAACAATTTATTTATGACGATGTTTTTGAATGTTACAAGTTACATTATGTTATAATCACAAATTTTATCAATATTGGCACAATATACTGCAAATTCCATTGACATTGACAACTTAAAGCGAGGAACCAAAATGGTAAGCCGGCCTCAGTTAGGTATTTCTATGACGTCACTTGATGATGTTACCGAAAATAGTTAAGTCAAATACATTGTTGTCTCTTTTTACGTGCAGTATTGTAGACTTGTTAAAAAGAGATAGATAGAAGTTTATGAATACAATATCGATATTAATCATATTTGTATAGCTGATTGTTCGTATAGAATATTAGGTCGTCTCCATATGTTTCAGTACTCAGAGGGTAGGACGAACGGAACGGGAATAATCCTATTATTCAATAGATGGCGTTGAATTTTTAACCGACTTGTAAAAAAGGAGGTTCTCAATTCGAATATGTGTTTTTGTTTTGTATGTATGATAATATTGGAGCAATTAAAACCCTACACTGATAGGAAGAAATGGTGTACATTTAGACCTCCGAGTACTGAAACCAATGGAGATGACATACCTACGAAAAAATTGAGTCCTATTTTTAATGAGAAACAAAAATGGCGTCTTTGCGTAGTGTCATACCACTTTAATTATTTAGGGACTTAAGTCTCTAAAGCAGCTATACTCAATGTGCATTCCGCGAAACCTTTCTGGGGGGTCCACGAAAATTGGTACTGATCATAAATAATAAAATAAAGGGGTACTCTATTTAGGGCTACAAAATAATAGGGGAAAAATCCGATAAAAGTTAATTATTACACCCCCCTCACCGTTGCCGCCGACCGCGCAGTTCTAGGGTTTCGTCAAATACTCCGCTTCCCAAAATGGTACTGTGGCCAAAAAAGTTTGAGAAGCACTGCTCTAAAGAATTTAATTTATGACGATGTTTCTGAATGTTACTAGTTAGATTAAGAATCATAAATTTTATTATTGGCTCAAAACACTGCAAATTCCACCGACATTGACAACTTAGAGCGAGAAACCAAAACGCCGGCTTTAAATTGGGCATTTCTATGACGTCACTTGATGATGTTACCGAAAATAGTTCAGGCAAATAAATTGTTCTCTTTTTACGTGCAGTATTCTAGGCTTGTTAAAAAGAGATAAATATACCTATATAGGTTTATGACTACATACATTAACGATATTAATCGTATTTGTCTACCAGATTGTTCTTATAGAATAGAAGTTCGTCTCAATTGGTTTCAGTAGGTAGGTACCTACTTACCTACTCAAGAGTTTACACATAGGTAAGCAGTCTACGCGTAGTCTTGCGTTACAACGCAATATTGTGGCTTCACTGCCACGCACACTTAATACATTTTATTCTATTATTTATTATTATTGCTCCAAAATACAAACAACGCTATCTGTGATCGAGAATAAAAATTATCCCAATATTAGTGTTCGGTTTGAACTTGGGTTACGAAAGGTTTTATCTACCTACTGTATTAGAGGTAAGTATATTAAATTAAACCGTATGTTGTACGTCATACTAGTTAGATAAGCCGTTATCACAGATAACCTCCAAATAGATACCACATTAAGAGGATTGACGTGCGCCCATGCATCTATGCTATTACACAAATAAGTAGTTGTCATACACGCGCATCTTTAGTACCGACTAAGAGACAGATCTGCGCGTCAGCCTTTACGGAGACACTTTTATTTATATTTAATAAGTATTTATGCATAAATAAACGTTAAAATGGTGTGGGAAGAATTCCAGGACGACAAAATTTTAAAAAAGATGGCATAACTTTTTATCAGTAAGTAAATTAAATACCTATTTTATTCTAGACGGAGCTCAAGTTACGACGGACGAATTTTGAAAGTTGGCAAAAAATTTTTGACAAGTGTCAGCTCGCGTTGATGTCTTTTGTCACTATCCCTTTCTTTCATTACCCATTTCACTATTTTTATCCCGTTCTGGCATAGACATGCATAACAAGAGGGTTGTAACTGTGTACGTTTCAGTATGTCGAATCGACATTGTCGATAAAAAATAGAGATTGCCCTAACTCAATTTGCTTTAGATTTAAAAAGGGTCCTGAAAGAAAGTCTAAATGGATCGATGCCACATATCGCGGTGATGGATCGTTCCCGAGCAACAACACCGTCATTTGTTCGAGACATTTCACAGAGGATAGTTTTCACTATATGAAGGTTAGAAGACGAGTAATGGAAACAGCTGTGCCTTCTTTATATTTACTAATTTTGGTATGTATGTGTTGCCGGCAATGTGTATAATACAGGCTTTCCATACAATATTCTATAGTTTTCTTTATTCTTTTCTAATATTCTATAGAATAAAATATCATTAACACAAACCACCAAACAAAAACAATTTTTTTTTTAGTACGGTCTGGTACGGAACCCAAAAAAAATAAATTTATTTATATCTACATATAAAATACAAATAATTATAAATTTATCGATAAAACTATAGACATTGCACAATACAATTGGACATCACTAGATGAATAAGTGTTACGTCCCCCGCACCCCGTTCCTACCTCCTAAAATTGTGACTTGAACCTAGAACAAAATGGTGAACGTACGGTATCTATTGGAGGTTATCTGTGGCCGTTATTTACTAACATAAGAACCGCCAATCCGGCTCATTGCTTATCTGTAGTGTAGTAGTGAGTGATTAGTGACGAAATGCGAGTTTGGCTTCATCAGTTCTCATCATAGATATAGAATTTTTTGACTACGCAAAAGATACATAAAGCGTGGGAGCGAGAAATCCTGCTGAAATACAAACCGCCCGAGAGAAAAAGAGACAGCGAATGAAGTACCTATATGTCAATGTTTTTGCGAGTAAGAGGCCATAGCGTCCCGGTCTATTCTACGTCGCAGTGAAATTTCTGCATTTATGTATTAAACCTTGGATTATAATCGAGAATATTAAATGTGCAATTGAGGTGACTTGTTCTGTACGTGATTGTGAGCTTACACGACGGAATAATCCGAATAAATACACTTTTAATAGGTAAATACGATTTTATCATTAGATTTTTTCAAACCATATTTTGTCAAATTGTTGCTAGTAATCAGTTTAGAAAAATATGTTTACAATAGTATATTGATTCTAATTTATCTTTCTAAGTATACATCGTGATTATAATCAGAATTGGGGAAAATATTGTGTAAAATAGTAAATAGTTTGGTTACGCTAGTGCTTGACAAAGCGGTGACGTCACGAGTATCGATAAAAACTTAATCGTCTTTTAGCGACATCATGACATGAATACAAAGTTATTTAGCCAAGTTATGTTGAAATATAATTATATTCACATTGGGAACTCATTATCTCCGTAAATTTGTTAGTTAAGTAACTGATAATTTTTCTAGGTTTCCAAGCAACCCAGCATTGTGTAAAAAGTGGATGCGGACTATAGACAGACCAGATTGGACTGCCAGTAAGAACTCCACTATCTGTAGCAAACATTTTGATGGCAAATGACGTCAGCAAAAAATTTGTTGCACTACATATTATTTTTAAATAACTAAATGACACCAAATTAAAAGTTGCTAATATATTATTTGTTTCATTTCATTCCATCAGTCAAAGCAAAAGTCATATCTTTTTGTCTTAGTATAAATCATAGAACATATTTCTATTTTTTTAATTTGTTACACGCTGAATATACGAAGAATTTTACCATTGTTTATAGAACTGCTTAGAATGAGATTTCTTACCGACTAATTCCAATTTACCTAATATATACAACAATATATATACAACTACTGATTTCAGTCAATGCCATAAATAATTAATCAAAAGTATAAAAATGCGTTTTAAATACCTATATTATAAGTGTACAACTGAATCAGTCGATAATGTGAAAGTGCGTCTTTGACAACACTATTTTTAACTCACACATAGACGTCAACCAACACATGCTTAAATTTATTTTGGTCATGTCTCCGAGCCGTCTTTGTGTATCTTGTACATCCTAAATCTATGGTTCTCATACTAAATTCGTGACATTTCATTTCTACTAGTTTTTTTTTGTTCTGTGGAAATTCCCAAGCGTCATCAAGTAAAGTGAAGTGCAAATAATGTTGTTTAGTCTAAAACGCTTCCTAGACGTGCATACATTCTAGCCGTCAGTGCTGATGATTAGCGAGCGATCAACGTGACTCTAGAACCAGCCTTACGGGTTAGTTAAATTAAATAAAATAAAACCACAAGACTAAGTCAAATCCTTAATTGTTTATTCATCAATGGTCAAGGCACCAGTGTTGATGTCATTGATGAGGTCGTGTGGGGGCCTGCCATCAATTGTGCAGCCGACAGACTGTGCTGTGCCAAGGATCTCCTTAACGGTGCCAGAGAGGTATCGGGCCATGGATCTTGGCCTCATGACTTTGGCAATGCCAATGACGTCCTCAAGGGTGATGTTGCCATTGTGTTTGACTGAAAAAAATTTAATTAACAATGTTTAGTGTCATCAAATTTAACCCACCCACAAATTTAGTCAAAATAAATGGGGAATCATTATAGTATGTGGTCAAGGAGGCTTTTATTGAATAAATAATTAAGAATTTAAATGTAAAATTCAATTAAAAAAATGTAAAAATTGGTGTATTTTGATAATCATTTTGCAAAGTCTAACATTTGGTTATTAATTTAAATATTAATGGACTTTTTGTGTATTACAACTTTTAATTCTATAAATATAAGTAATAGGTAAAGCATGGCATCAAAGGGTATGTGTAACATACAATGAGTATAAGTAATAGAAGGATGTAACAGCTAATATGTACATAACAAATACTCACTGTTCTTTTGCTTTTTGCGGTCACGTGGAGGCTCCTTCAGGGCCCTGATGATGAGGGCAGCAGCAGACGGCACAACTGAGATCTGAGCCTGTCTGTTCTGCACGATAAGCTGCACTGTGATCTTCAGGCCTTTCCAGTCTCCAGTAGCCTTGGCGATGTCGTCACCAACCTTTTTGGGGGACTGTAGCAGAAAATGTTAGAATTTTTCCTCACATGACAAATGGAGATACATACTCACAAGTATTCTCCATCAATGATACTTCATGGGTTTCTGAAATGCTGCAATGATTAGTATTTTACACACACTTGTATTAACCATTATTTATGTCCATTATTACAACATTTCAAACGAACTTATTGGATAAATATTTTAAGCAATAGCAAAATCAACTTAAATTAATGTGGTTGATACAAGTAACCATAATGGATTAGATTGACAAAATAATTTCAAAATTATGACTACATACATACTTTGTATGTAACAAAAACAAGTAAGTACAGAAATAATAAATATGTTACACCTAATTAATTTCTTACTCGATTATTTTGCCAACCTAATTATAAATATTTTATGTATTCAAGTGGTAACTTACAATTTCAAAGCTCCTAACCTATAAACTTGGCAGTCACATGGCCTGGTCCGCGACTCCTTATTGGACATTCGGAGTAGCCGCGACAGGGAAAGGATCCTGAGTCACGGGTTCCTTCCATCCGCCACCCGGAAGGACGCGCCTGGTAGGGAGCCACCCCCCAAGATCATTCGTCACCAGGGCAAGGCAATCAGGACAAACATAATCTTTGAGAATCAAGATTCTCCAAGATTATTAGAAAATCACTGATTGCCTCATTATTATAAGCACTTTAATTGTCAAAATAATAACACTTTGAAATTATGAGACTGCCAAGAACATGTTAGGTTATGTTTTGATTGATCACTTTCAGACTTACCAGACCAAGGGGACCGATTTTAGGAGCCAACGATGATGTGGCACCAACTTCTCCACCAACACATCGCAGGTTCACTGTGAAAATTAACACAACAACTTGTAAAATTCACTTCTGTTAACATTCCTTCTTAACTTCATTTTTCACTGATTACGAATCTTACCGATTTTAATTTCATTAGGATCAAACTTAGGCGGCATTGTGGCGTTTTGTAGTTTGTATTTAACTAGTGTTAAATGTTAATTTTACACCGATTAATACGGATGAAAAAGCGAGCCGCTTTCACACGTTCTGTGAACGTCGATAGCTCGCCGGAAAAAGACTTTGGTAAAATGTCACTATGACAAGCTTATCAACTAGTGTTGTTGTACATGGATGAAAAGTGTTAAAAGTTCGATTGTTAATAAAATTCATTTTGACCATTTGATTAAGTCCATGTATATTTTAAACCAGCGGCAAATATCATTATTTTTTGATTTATTTTTCAACATTTTTTGATTGATCTTTCATATTTTTCGGGCAATATTCAAAGAAAATATATATATTTCATGCACATTTGTGTCTCGGTGCGAATGTATGGAATTTTCAATTTTGTTCGTTTTCTCTTTATAGTTCTCCAGTCCAGTCCTCGAAGTTTTAGTTAGTTTCTTGAATTATCAGATCGTTATTGTGTAGGTAGTAAAGCAAGTTAATGTGTACAAAAAATAACAAATAAATAAATAATTCTCCAAACTGACTTTTATTAACATCCAAGACTCGGCTACAAACATTTCATGTTATATATGCCTCGTTTCATTTTATAATATCATTTCATATTATTATTAGTTCATATGAATTCTTTATGAAACCAATTTCTAAAATAGGTTTATATGAATATGAATTCTTCGAATGATTTTTACCCTAATAGTTGAATATCATTGATATTTCTACGTACTTTTCTAAAATTCACGTTGGTAACACTACGAACTACGAGGCTCTGAGTACTGAAATTAATGGAGATGGCCTAACTACGAAAAAGTGAAGCCCAATTTGAGTGAGAAAGAAATATGGCGCCTTTTTGTAATGTCATTCCACTTTACTTATTTCCATACTTTAAGTCTCTGCACAATTTATTTATGACGATGTTTTTGAATGTTACAAGTTAGAATAATAAATATTGGCACAATACACTACAAATTCCACTGACATTGACAACTTAAAACGAGGAAACAAAATGGTAAGCCGGCTTCACTTATGTATTTCTATGACGTCACTTGATGATGTTACCGAAAATAGTTAAGTCAAATATGTTGTTGTCTCTTTTTACGTGCAGTATTGTAGACTTGTTAAAAAGAGATAGATCTCTATCTATCTCTATTTATGAATATAATATCGATATTTATCCTATGCACTCGTCTGTGGTAGGTACTCAGTCAGAGCTACGAGGTTACTGTAGTTGTCAAAAATAAAATCATAAAATCGAGTTGTGTCATGGTTGTGTCGAAGTGAGTTTGTGGTGTTCAATACATAGACTTTTTGCTTCTTGCCTTTGACTACTGCCTGTAAAACTAGTTATTTATTCGTTATATTGTCTCATCATGGCAAACGAAGAGGCAGTTTTGAGGCAGTATTTATCTAAATACAAGCATCGTGATTACACTACTCGAGAAGTGCTCAATTTAATTACGATTTACAAAAGTCTTAATTATCGTTTGGAAGCTTTTGTTTTCAATAATGGTACTAGAAAAGACTTGCTGAACCTTGAGGGAACAATTCCCGTGAACTACAAAGGCGCCTTTTACAACATTCCTGTTTGTATTTGGCTAATGGACACTCATCCGCAAAACGCCCCTTTGTGTTTTGTGAAACCTACATCAGATATGTCGATCAAAGTTTCTCGATATGTGGACAGCAATGGAAAAGTGTACCTGCCATATTTGCACGAATGGAGCTCCAATGGGTCTACCTTGCAGACTCTTATTCAGTGTATGATAACAGCTTTCGGGGAACTACCTCCTGTATACTCTAAACCGCGCAATGAAACGAGACCGCCATACCCTGTGGGCTCATTCATGCCGCAGCCGTCTGGATACCCGTACCCACAGCAGGTGGCACCACAACCTGGCTACCCTACTGCTACACCATACCCGACTACTTCAAACTTGCCATATCCTAGCTACGGCGCGCCCTATCCAGGCGCCATCAACACAAATGGCACGCCGTATCCTCCGGCTCCCACTTCTACTCCGTATCCTATAAGCAACTTTGGAGCAGCTGATCCTAATGCTACCATTACAGAAGAGCACATCAAAGCTTCTTTACTGTCTGCTGTTGTTGACAAAATGAAGAGAAGACTCAATGACCAGTCTCAACAATCCCAAGCTGAGCTTGAGACTCTGCGTCGCACTCAACAAGAGTTGCGAGAAGGCAAGACGAGACTTGAAGATATTCTAGGGAGACTGGAGAGGGAGAGGTCAGAATTGGATAAAAATGTAGTTATCTTGCAAGAAAAAGAGAAGGAACTGCAAACAGCTGTAGAGCGTCTAGCTGAGCAGGAGAGTATAGATGTTGATGAGGCTGTGGTCACCACTGCTCCATTGTACTCGCAGCTTCTTAATGCCTTTGCTGAGGAAGCCACTCTAGAAGATGCTATTTACTACATGGGTGAAGCTCTGCGAAAGGAGGTGATTGACTTGGACACATTCCTGAAGCAAGTGCGTACTTTGGCTCGCAGACAGTTCACCCTACGTGCCCTGATGCATAAGTGCAGGCAAAAGGCTCAACTGGCTTGCTAGTGATAATCGCACTTGTGGGATATATTGATTATAAAAAGATCAACATTCTGTTGCCTCATTTCAGAATGTGTGATGTATGTAATAAGTATGTTATTGCTTTATATTTAAAATTCTATTCATTATATATATCTCGTAATTATAGCAACATGTATTTATCTGTTTCATTTGTTCTTGTTACAATTTATTTTAAGTTGCTTTGGATCTGCATTTTTATCTGGTCTTTTATATCCATTGTATAGGATAAATATTTAGATTTTCCAGATTGAAGCAGGGTTTATTTGTATAATTTTACCTGATGTTCTAGTTCAATATAAATATTATAAGTAGATGTCACATTGAACACTGGTTTATATGATGTTGGTGGTATGGAATTATTGATTGGCCTCTATTTTAATATAGTCTCTGGAATAAATCAACAGATTTTCTACAATCATAAAATGCATGGATTTATCAAACTCCCCAATCAATCATTTTATAGTAAGGGCCAATCACCATATGCACACATACTCAATTTGTTTAGTGCTAGGTGATAGACAATAAGATCACATTACCATTAAAATGTTACATAAAAACAAGGTATCCTATCTGTAATCACTGGTTGTTAAAATTATTAGTGCCATGTTGCAGGCGGTAAGGCAATGTGATTATGAAATAAACAGTTATTGTAGTAGTTATAATGTAAATTAAGTTTGGTGTTATTGACTGCACATTTATTTATATTGCTTTCTTTATACCAACCACATTGTTAGAATCTTTTACTTTGCTGAAAATGTACTAATAATGATCTGTTGTAAAGCTTTTTGGTTCTCACAAGTAGATGAGCTATGATGCTGTCAAGTATTCTGCCTTTGGCTATATAAATAAGACAATACTATTGGTTGGTTAATACCCAAGTATTATTTTGGGAATTTATTGTGCTTATCATTTTATTGATTCCAATTTCCTTATTTATAATTTTTACATGTAATTCGTACACACTGAATTGAAACAATATTCAGATTTGTATCAATATATATTGTAAATAGACTAAGTTTTACAATGCAATGTCAGTTGCCTAATTAATTTTTGTCACAATAAATATGAAAATGTGTATGTGCGTTTCATGTCATTTGTGATTGTTCAATCCCCTTTTAAGCTTTTTAGAGAACTAGAGATTAGATAGAGCGTACATTTGCCCATTTACAAATATTGAGGTCCTTAGTTAGTTAGCTGGGCATTTATTTTCCGCACTTAGCATAAGTGGGCCATTCTGCACAAATGGTCACTGTACCACTACAGTGATCATATTCAGATCCTCAATAATGTTATAAATGTGATATAGGGTACTAGGTATAGTCATAAAAACCATCGAGCGAGCTTGTATGATAAGGATCATGAATGTTGAAACGAGTGAGGTGTGTAGGGATAGTGCCATATGGCGTTCGGTTCTCTCTGCCTACCCCTCTAGGGAAGTGGCGTGAAGTTTAGTTAGTTAGTTAGGGTACTTTATATCTCGCGAACATACGATAGTTTCTGTAGCACACTAAAATACACGCGGCCCGAGCCGGGGGCCAAAGTTAGTGCGACATAGTTAGGTTACTTCGGTGATAAGAAAAAGAAAGGTATTATAATCTGGACACATTTTAATCAAATATAAAATTGAAGCAAAATAAGCTTAGAAATAAATAATGCGGTTCTGATCATGGGAATGGCATGTTGTGCATTAATTCGGCTATTTCTTCTCATCTTTTTTCTTGCCCTTCTTGGCTGCAGCTGCAGCTTCTAAATCTATGGGCGCGGGCTTCACAAACGGTATCAGTTCCTGGTACTGTTCTGGCATCCAAGCCTTCAACGCTTCAGGTACCTAAGAAAAAATAAATAGTATAATAAATTAGTATTGGAATTTGCGTGTTTTTAGATGTGTGCTAAAGTTTGGGATTCGCTACCATTATTTTTATAAATTACATGAGTTGTGTGATACAACACTTATAACTATAGAGAAAACACCCATATCATAATAACCTAATTTAGTTTTCTTATCACTTGGGAATCCAGTATCATTATTGCTCATAATCTAGTATGCATTGCAAAATATTACCCTATTAGTCATTTCCATATCCAATGTGCATTACCTCTTAAAATGGACTTTCACAACCTGCTGAAAATTTAATTACAAATTTCCATTGCCGACAATACTTTTGAGGAAAACTTTATAACTAAGTACACAGACAGTTTGCAAAATAGTTTTTACCGAGATTACAGATGATCTCACCCATTCACAGTCTTGTGGTTTTAAACAATATTGTATCAGCCTTAGGAGTATCTTAAAAAGAACTTCAATGTCTATATGCCAAAATACTGAAACTATCTAAAGGAAGGAGACTTAACACATATGATTAGGGTTACTATCCGTCCGGATTTCCCCAGATTTGTCCTAGTTTAAAGGGGATCCGGGGAGCGTCCGGGCGGGGTTTCATTTGTAGTCCGGGTTTAAAAATTTAAAGTCATGGGCTGTCCACGACACATACACTGTGCCCGCACGCCGCGATCAACCGACAAACCGACTCGCTAAATTCACCATTATTTTTAACTATTTTCTTACACTGATGTCCAGGGCCTGGGCTCTAAAATCCGGGGGTTTCACGCGTTTTGTCCTGGTTGCCAAATGTTAGAGATGGCAAACCTACATATGATACACATGGTAAGCCTGTTTAATGAATTCCAGAATATTCC
Organism: Glyphodes perspectalis; assembly: GCA_951394215.1. NCBI lineage: Eukaryota > Metazoa > Arthropoda > Insecta > Lepidoptera > Crambidae > Glyphodes > Glyphodes perspectalis. The sequence goes on from OX596217.1 coordinate 11,400,603, forward strand.
AAAGTCCTTACCATAGTGAACAGATTAAAGATTGTGAGATGCACGCGTGGCCGTTGGGGGCTTTCAAAACCGGGCACGTACCTATTCGGTCACTGATCTAGCGTGTGGATAGTAGAAGTCATTACCTTGATCCCGTCGTCGGTCTGGTTGACCTCGAGCAGCGCGCAGATGACGCGCGTGGTGGCGCACATGGTCGCGTTCAGCATGTGCACGTACTCGGTCGCCGCGTTCATCTTCTTCGTTTGCCCATATCTGTGCGCAATACGGTTTAGGTTAGAAATTATGAAAAGTCTTCAATCGACATTGGGCAATAATTAGGATTAAAGAAGGACATAAGCTAATTTTAAACTAGAAAAAACGATATCTCCCGCAAGGTGCATAATGGAGTCTCTATGCATCAGACCTATATAATTTACGAAAGAATTTGTGAATCTTTGTATTGTGAGGGCTCAACTCTGGAAGTATAAAGGGACTAATAGAAAAGTGTATGTATAAATTTGTAGTATTCCCACCGTTAGGCAAAAACACTGAAGTTTACAATCTGATATGATTGGAAAGTCCCTCACCTTACAAGGAGCCTCCTAGCCTGGTACTCAAGGCAGTTGCTGCACGACACCAGCTCCCTGAAGGCGCCGGACCCCGGGAACCAGGCTTCCAGGTCCAGCTTCTTGGCCGCAGCGTGGTTGAGAGCGCCGGACACGATGTTCACGACGCGGTACGGGATGCCGAGCGTCTGGCAGAACTCCTCCGCGTTGGCTATCATCTCGTCCATCATCTTCCACGATGCGTCGTCGTGCGGTGACGTCAGAACAAATTGTTCTACCTAGTGAGTGCAATAATAATAAAATCCATATGACCAACTTCATCGCAAACTTTTAACATTATATTATGCAATTACATTTTAGAATTAATCTTCTTACGAAACATAATGATGTAATTTGTTTACGTGATTTGTCGTTCCAGACAAGGGCAAACGACAAATCGTTGTAAGGTATAGCTATATGACATACAAATCCATATTATAATATATTATCATCCTGGTATTAGCTTGAAGATTGATACAGTGTAAATAGGCCCTTAGGCACAAATGCAAGAGTTTTACAAACATTTTCATTATTGATGAAGTATTAATTGAAAGGATTTTAATTCTCTTAGAAACATAGTTGGTACTTATTTATGATACAAAAGAATTCATTGTTGAGTTATTATTGTATTGATTTGATGAATCACCATAAAATAAGAATGCGATGTATGATTCACTATTATATAAATTTGTTACTTATAGATATTTTACTACGTTATCAGATCAACTCTTTATCTTAAATCATGTGCTATTGTAACGAATTTTGATTATCAACTGATAACATACGTACTTATGTAGTTTCTATTTAATGCTTATAAACAAACCTTTTCAAATTGATGTACCCTGAAGATACCGCGCGTGTCGCGGCCGTGGGAACCTACTTCTTGCCGGAAACACGTTGACAGACCCGCATACCTGTTTGAAATAATGTTTCAGTTTTACAATACAAGACCCATATAAAACATAATTTTTATTTTGCAAACATAGCTGTTATATTGAGAGCTTAGATATTTTACGCTTCCCAGGCAGTTTACCATTTTTATATTTTATACAAAGTTCAAATTTCTAATATTGACCATGGACATCTAAAAAGTTGTGAAGTATTTCATATGATACTGGTTAATCTGTGTCCTAAAATACATTTACTACCATTAAGGCAGACTTCCATAGGGAGAATATGGTCTTTAAGGATATTATTTGTAAATATATCTATGAGATATTACATGGGGAGACCACTTCAAGATCTTTACAGGAAACTTTATTCAATAGTAAATTATTGCTAGTTTCTGAATTGATAAAGTTTTAAACTGTGCCTAATTAAGCATTAAATAATGTACATATGTGACAGTTGTAACTCTTAATAAGAGATTCTTATTTGGGAAAAATTCAAGTAAACAAGTTATTTTCAAAATCTAATGTTGAAGAGGCGAGTGAGGTGTGTAAGGATTGTGCCATATGGCGTTCAGTTCTCTCTGCCTACCCCGCTAGGGAAGTGGCGTGAAGTTTAGTTAGTTAGTTTAATTAAGTTAGTAGTAAGTACCTAATAGGCAGAGAGGACTCGGGCAGCCACTCGTCCCTGTGGTACGCCGCTATTGGCTGCTCTGAAGTGGCGATGAGGTACTTCTCCTCAATCGCGACGTCACCCTTGTTTTCGGAACCTTTGCCAACTACTTTGTACAGTTCTTCGTCAAATTGCGCTAGCTGAGCCACTTCTTGCATTACCTGAAAGAATAAACACAACAAACCTATCGGGTAAAATAAAGTGATAACTATAATAGAAATATACATTCGGTATATTAATAAGTGTGAAGAATGATCAGCTATTAGGAGACAGACCCGTGGGTCGAGCGGTCAGAGACCCTGGCCACGAAACTAAGGGTCGCGGGTACGAATTCCGCTAGGGGCAAATGTTTCTTCTGATGAACATGGACATTTGTACTCAAGTCATGGTTGTTTATAAACGTATTTAAGTATGTCTATCCATTCACCTAGTAACCATAGGACAAGCTTATAGCTTAGTTTGGAACTAGGGAATTGGTGTCAGTTTGGAAAATTTATTTTATTGGCACTATCTAGTACTAACACTCTCCAATGCAATATTTTTCCAAAAAACTTTAGATAAAGATGTTGCCAGTAGGTAGTTGTAAATGTATTAATTTTATTCTCTTGTCAAAGCATCATAGGGCACATTTGTAGGGACCAGATATTTACCTGAATAGCAAAAATTCAATAAAAATATTATGTGCCAACCTCTTTCCTCATAAAAAATGGTGTGTAGAGAGGCGTGTACCCCTTTTTCAGCAATATCCTGAGGGACAGCTGAACAAGAGCCTGCTCCAGGAACACTGCTGGCCCCTTCAGGTAGTAGCCGCGGCCGCCAGCGACCGCCGCGCCTCTCTCCGCATCCATACCTGGAAAAATTAAATATAATAAGATTTTGTGGGTTTATCACCAACTCAACACAAGAGACTGAACACATGTGTGTCCAGTTGCTGAAACTAAACATTTCATCTGGTTTGGAACTTCTAGGTGTCACTGCCAGTTCTTTTCCTATAAAGAAAACAAGCCATTATTCTTAATGCCAAAATTAATATTTTGGCATTAAGACATAGAATATGGCCTGACCTAGTTGATCAGTTAAAAACTCTTGACTAGTGTCAATGCTATTCACTTTGGCATCAAGATGCAAAGCAACGCCTGGCCAGAAAGTTAATGGATAAATATTGTTTCATAGATTCAAATTCAAAATCTCTTTATTTATATAGGCTTCAAAAAAGCACTTATAAATAGTCAATTTAAACAGAAAAAAGGATTAACACCGGTTCGGTATATGTGTAAGTACAGGTAATTGAGTATGTTTTAAGTGTACTCTTTCTTATTGCTCTATTATTTACACAGGTGGTATTGAGAGCACAGAAAGCCAACAATTATATAGGACAACTCAATAACATTATTAAAATGTGAAGATATTTATTAAGATCTTGCAAGTTTATTCAAGATTTTTTTTAAAGGTATTTTATTGAACAATACAAACATATTTAATAGCAGCTAAGGGCAAATGTAACAACAGGGTGACCAGAAATGAGATAAAAGGATTATTACATTGAAATATTGATATCAGTAGAATGGGAGAAGGGGTTTGATGATTATTGACTGGGAAGTATAGAGAAGATACAGTTAAAAAGCAGGGTAAGAGATGAAGCTAAAGCAAAGAAACAATCATCATCACATACATTTAACAAAATCATGATGGAAGGTAGGAAGGTAAGGTATTACAAATAGGCACATTACAGAAATTCAATTTAATTAACTGCATATTATATATTCCAACAAAGAAAACATTTTTCCAAAACTCACCATCAATCATACAAATCAGATCAACATGAGAGTATTTACTCTTTGCAGCACAGTCTCCGTGAGTCCTCTCCACGAGGTTGTGGTCTTCATCATCGTCCACAGGCACTGAATGGTGAAGGTGGTTGCCCACTTCTCTTAAAGCGTTGGAACGTGCTTTCTCTGCGGTTAGCAGACCCTGTTCATTCTTCGTTATGGCCTCATCTATCAAGACACGCACCTAAAATTATATTATATATTTTTTTATTTATTAGCTTTAGCTATATGGAAAAGAATTTTGTTTTAAATTATTATTTAAATTAGAATCAAAGCTAATTTAAACAATATGAAGATACGAAGCATAAAAACCTTGCAATTTCCATATTTGCTTCTAATGTTTTCAATACTGTAATTAACTATAGAAAAACAATTGTTTATTTCCTTTTGTAAGATGAAAACTTGTATGAAGTATTTGTTAAAATGAAAAAATAAAAGCTTTCAACTTTAGAATACACGCGATGTTGATCAGTATTAATAAGAATTATATGTGAATAATAATCATAAACCATCAAGTTACTCACTTATGCACTATGGTAGTCTAAAATCAATATCTGTATACAATTTTAATAAGTTATGTTATGACTGAAAACTTCGCAAAAGTGTACCTTTTTGATCTGATTGACGGTCAGGGGCTTCAGCTGATCGCCCGTGAGCTCGCTCAGGTTACCGGCGACTGCCGGTGGCACGGGCTCATCTTCAGGCCCAACAGGCTCTTTGCTCTTCATCTTCAACCCAATCTCTTTGCTGCACACATTCTTTAACTTATTCAAGTTGTCAGCTTCATGGCGCAGTCGCCTCCAAAGCAAATCTTGTTCCACCACTGTATCCACGAGCCCAACATCTTTGAACCGCTTACGCTGATTTTCACGGATTTTGTCTGGGTCACCGTCTTTGTCCGCCCTAAACAAGTCTAAGTCGAGAACCATGGCGCTGTTAAGTGAAAGTGGCTGATGAAACTAATGAGAAAGAAAAATGTGTAACGTAGCAGTCTCCAGCTGCATGCGGCAAGCAGCACGCTCGAAAACTGAAATTTAATCACTAAATTATTTTTACGGTACTAAAATCGCAAAAGGTTAAATTGTTAGAAAAAAATGTTGATCAAAACCTATTGTTAAAAATTAATATAACTAATGGAATTACTTGGACGTACAGTACTTAACATCTGTTTTGAGGTTCTAATTAAGTGACCTCTGCAACATTTTATTAAATTTTAGATATTCGAACGGGTCTAGAAAAACATTGACGTTGACAGGAGTGGCAGTCAATCATTGTCCGAATTGACCTCTGAGTACCTACTGAAACATTATGGAGATGACCTAATGTTCTATACGAACAATCTGCTATACAAATACTCTGAGTACTGAAACATAAGGAGACGACTTAATGTTCTATACGAACAATTTGTATAGCAACAAATATGATTAATATCGATATTGTATTCATAAACCTCTATCTATCTCTTTTTAACAAGTCTACAATACTGCACGTAAAAAGAGACAAAAATAAATTTCACTTAACTATTTTCGGTAACATCATCAAGTGACGTCATAGAAATACATAAGTGAAGCCGGCTTACCATTTTGGTTTCTCACTTTAAGTTGTCAATGTCAGTAGAATTGATGGTGTATTGTGCCAATATTGATAAAATTTGTTATTATAACATAATCTAACTTGTAACATTTAAAAACATCGTCATAAACAAATTGGTAAGAGACTTTTAGTATGTAAATAAGTAAAGTGGAATGACACTACACAAAGGCGCCATTTTTGTTTCTCACTTAAAATTGGGCTTCACTGTTTCGTAGTTAAGTCATCTCCATTTATCTCCGTTTCAGTACTCAGAGACTCAAACCAATGGAGACGTCAATACACACCTATGAAAAATTGACGCCCAATTTTAATGTGAACCAAAAATGGCGCCTTTGCGTGGTGCCATTACACTTAGCATATTAATATAATATAGGTCTCTGAACGAATTATTTATGACGATGGTTCTGAATGTTACAAGTTAGAATAACTTATAATCACAATTCTTATCAGTATCGGCACAATACACTGAAAATTCCACTGACATTGATAATTTAAAGCGAGAAACCAAAATGGTAAGCCGGCTTTAAATAGGCATTTCTATGACGCCACTTGATGATACCGAAAATTGTTAAGCCAATATATTGTCATCTTTTTTTACGTGCTGTATTGTAGGCTTGATAAAGAGAGATAGATAGAGGTTTATCAATACAATATCGATATTAATCATATTTGTATAGCAGATTGTTCGTATAAAATAATATGTCGTCTCCATTGGTTTCAGTAATCATCAGAGGAATTGAACCTTGAAAGAAGATCGGGTTGGGTCATCTAAAGTCTAAAGATACGAAAGAGTCATCTAATTTGAGTTAGTAAATCCCAATATTAATTAGCCATCGGGGAACTCTAATACTATGGCGCGCAAGATTTAAATTTTTTTCAAAACACGTTTCCAATTTTAGGTATGTAATAAGTGAGGAAATTAACATTTACAAGAAACTTTTATAGTAAAATCGTAATTTCATAATAATGACGAAAGAAAAAAAATAATGACGAAATCACTGCATAGATTTTGTATGGGCTTGTCAACGTGTGACGTCACTAGTTTGTATAGTCAACTGACCTAATATTAAGCAGTTTTTGTAAAATTAAAATTCTTAGACTCAATATGATTGAAAATCAATAAAGCTTAACAGCATACTACGATACTTTCTTTTTCAGAATTGATATTTCAATGGCAACAATGTAAAACACTTGTGATATTTGTTTAGAAAAAAATGTTCAATGTTTTATCACGATAAGTATGGCAACATTAGTTTTATCTGTCAAATGAATGAATTGTCGGTCCCTTTCTTCAGCTCATCTTGTTTCAAATTTCGTAATTAATTGTATACTATGTGGCTTTTGTTCGATACTAGCTGAAGCGAAAGAACCTATTAATGTTAATTAACAGATTGTGAGTATAATTCAAGCCCTTTACTTTGTTTTTATGACATAAAACTGCGCTTCAACATGGCTTGTTTACACGTCCACAGGGCCTTGTTTCCCGATCTATTTACAAAGGGGAGGATTCATATAGATAAATACATTCACCGTCTCTCTTTTACCAATTTGTATTCTAAGCTTTTTTAAAGCATTGCTAGAGTTTGACAGCAGTAATTGTTTTGCGATTCATATTGGCAATATACCAACATATTGCTAATATCTTGTTTTATTCTTAAAATAATGAAATATTTGCTAACCCAAATGCTCACAAGTGGAAATGTTACTTCTTTCCGTATGTTACGTATATGCGATTAACTGAGTTTGAATATTTGAAAATATCTTCTTTTTAGGCGATGTTAAGATGATTCCTTTGAAAGATAATCAGGATGTGGCCTCCTTCCTCGTCACGAAACACTCTTGGAAAGGCAAGTACAAGAGGGTGTTCTCGGTGGGGACGCAGGGGATCACCACTTACAACCCGGACCGTTTGGAGGTGACCAACAAGTGGCTATATTCAGATGTGATAACAGTGGCGTCAGCAAAGCATTCAAACTCCGCCGCCAACCATGACTTCACCCTGGTCATGAAGAAGGAGAAGAAGGTGGATACTATGAAGTTCTCGTCTGAACATAAGTGCTTGATTTTGACAGAGGCTTTTAAGTATAGACACCTGTTTGCTGAGAAGCCTAAAGATGTTTTGGTAAGTACCTGTTTTCAAATGCCAACTAGCTATAATTTGATGCTGAAGACAAACAATCCCATCATTGATATTGATAACCTTTTGACTTCAGTAATCATATAAATGTTGCTTTTTTCATGCTGGGTTTTACTATTAGATAAATTATGTTATTCTTATTAGAATATTATTATTAAGATTTCTTAGAAAACCTTTTAAATGTTTTTATAAATTATTTAATTAAAAATTTTGAAATTGATTGCTCATATTATTTCAAAATATCAAATATAAGATATGTAATTTCAAGTGATGTATTAAAAAGCTATCATAATATTATTAACAAAGCAATGACTGATTTTTTTTTCAGAGATTTCAAGCTTACAAACATCATTGGAGTGGAACTAGATTACCAGTTGTGCTGGAGGTGGGCCCCTGCGCCCTTGAGCAACTTGACCCCTCAACTCACACGCTTTTAGCCAGCTATCCATACTGTGATATTCAGGGCATCCTGCAAGTGAGAGATGTGCCCGGTGGTTTTGTCTTGGCTGTCGGAGGCTACAGTCGGCTCCATCTGTTTTCAAATTCTATGGAACATCAGATGATCATAAATAAAATGCTGGAGATGTCTAGTTTGACATTAAGCGCAAGCATCAAAGTATTATCAACAATGATAACATTAGGAGATTATCATGATCAGAGATTTGGAAAATACAGGTAAATCAGTTTTATATTTTTTTTTAGCTAGACACAAACATGCTTATTTATTTAGGTACTCAAAAATGACATAAATAAGCCCAGAAGGAAAAGAAATTCCATACCTAATTAAATTTAATTAAAATGGTCTATATCTGTAATCAATTAGAATCAAAGGATATTATACAGGGATCTGTACATAATTAGTATGTAGGCTAATATTTTTAAAATTATAACACAAATATGTATTTGCAGTTGTTTCTATACATAAACAATGATGCAATTTTTTACTATTAGAAAAATCTAGGCAGATACAGATAAATGTGACTCAATGTTTTATGCAAGTAACAATTTTATTATGTTAATGAATACACTTATTTACCAAATGAGTGTAATCAGGCTAGTAAGGCGCATTTTAATTAAAATGTGGCAAACTAGTGTCATTGTCCATTTTCATCATGAAACCAGAACAATGACTCATCCGACCTTGCAAACTTATCTCGCCTCTAACAATAACCAGTGTTTGGTACATAGCAAATGTTAGTGTTTGCAACTAGTATGCATAGTTCAATGAAATTATAATGAAATAGACATATTTCTAACATCATTGACAAGCAAAATTACATTTGAAATAGATTTATTCTTATTTATCCTGATGTATGTTTGTCCTAAGGGGCCTCCATAAATTACATCACAGCTTAAAGGGAGGGAGGAGGCGGTCAATAAAGCATAATTATTGTGACAAGGTGTTCAAGGAAGGGAGGTCATAAGTTTTGTGATGTCATGTTTTAAATCATTTTATTGTTAGAACACCAAAATTTTAACTGCCAAATGCTGTAGCATAAAAATACATGTGAAATTGACATGAACAGGGGGATGCAATAAATGTCATCAGTTGTGACAAAGAGGGGAAAGGGTTTAATAAACCCCCTATTTGGTGATGCAATTCTGTAGATATAAAACTTAACTCATATTATGAATGGCCATGTACACTTCAGAAACATCTGAAGTGTACATGGCCATGTATATATCTGATTGTATACAAATATCTGATTGTGTTTTCATTTAATCGTCATGTCGTCTTCGTACAATCGTAATTCAATCGTATGTCGTCATTTCCTATGATTAATAATTCCCTTTTTAATAGCATCCGCCCACCCAAATGCGCAATAACAATTGCTTTTACTCATCTCTTGATGGTTTTTTTGCACTGGAATAATTAGCCTGAAAATATTAGCCTTTATGTTCAGCCAGGTCAAGATTTAATAAGAGGTTTTCAAAAATAATTTATTCACCAGATGACACAACTGAGTGATCAGGGTCAGCTGAGGGTCAGTCAATATATACATATATTCTTCCTTTAAAATTCCTTGAAAATTAAAAAAAAAAATTAAATAGTAAATTCCTGATTTTTTTAAAATGGATTGATTATTATTAGGGTGGCAAACCTTATGTTGTTATAAAGGGAATATGAATGAAAAATATTTTATCCATCAAATGCATTTATCGCAAAAATTATAAAAATAGAATAATAACAGTGAAAACAGAACTAAAATGGCATTAAGATATAACAATTTTAAACATATAAGTTCATCTTTCTAACGAAAAGGGATGCGTCCTTTTCTATAGACGCTCTTCTTTGTCTAACCAATAACTTTCAAACTTTATAACTGGGTTAATAAACAATCTTCTAGATTGGTTTATCTGTGATATAGTAAACAGATTCGATTCTCTCTGCCTACCCTGCTAGGGAAGTGGCGTGAAGTTTAGCTAGTTAGTAAACAAAATCAAGCTAAAAAACAAGACATGCATGTTATCTATTATGCCATTTGTTACATATTTTATCAAGAAACCTCTAATTGCAGTTCTATATCGTCTAGTTGCTTTTCTATGAATATATATATGTGATATGTTAATCAAATATGCAAAATAGAAAATGTCTTGTTCCAGCGGCGACCAGCACCAGACGTCTCTGAGCGAGTTCATGGTGCACAAGGTGAACCCTGCTCGCCACATGGAGCCCATGAGGCGCACCATGTGTCTCTCTGACACTTGCATACTCGAGAGGGACCCACAGACTTACTCAGTGAGAATTTATACATTTTTTTTAAATTTTATTTGTCCTCTGCCTTCATTAATTACATAAATGAAGATATGACGAATTTATTTATACCTTAATTAATTAATGTCTGATTTCGTATCTAGTTAACTGCAAAATTTTTCACTGACCCATGCATATTATATGCATAGCTGCATGCATTCCATTGTTGATGTACATTGCGTTGCATTGTTCCTATGCGTTAATAGTATATATACTATCGTTATAAGTATTATATATTTTTTTTATTATGAGTTCTTTTTTTATGATTTTAGGTGGTTTGCCTGCGCCCTTTATGCGACGTATTTGCTTTAGTGAGAGATCCAGAACATCCACAGAAGTTCAGCATCGAATATCTCAATGGACAAACCCGCACATATCTCGCTGGAGAAAGGTAAGGTCTATATGTAATGTGAATTATTTGTTAACTGTCTAGTGCCCCGCCATTTGTTGTAACAATATTGAGTACTGTGTAAAAGTTTTCCTTAATCATAAGACAGTGTTGCAAAAAGGCCGCATTGTGGTGTAAGTTTCTAAAGTAGTGGACTTGGATACTGAATATTTGTATCTCCAATGTTGTTGTCTACACAGTATGTAGGTGTAGTAGTAGTATAGTTGAGGGTCATCCATTTCAAATCAGAGAATATTTGGAATTGACCCTCCGATTTGTATGAATTTTGGGTGAAAGGGTTGATTCCAACTTTCGATTTGATATGGAATGGCCCATGCACAATGTCACTTTGTTTAGGGATGCCTTGCTCGCGTCGCTATTGGACGGCGTGCGGTCGGCGGGACAGCGCGACGTGCACGTGCGCTCGGCGCCCACGCCGCGCGGCTACCGGCTCGGCCCGCTGCACCAGCCCGTCGACGAGGAGACCGAGTCCAACCACCTCAGGTGCGCTCTACTTGCTAGCGTAAGCGGACCCGACCCAGCTCAGGTGCAGTGTACGTGCACGTCGCTCGGCGCCCACGCCGCGCGGCTACCGGCTCGGCCCGCTGCACCAGCCCGTCGACGAGGAGACCGAGTCCAACCACCTCAGGTGCGCTCTACTTGCTAGCGTAAGCGGACCCGACCCAGCTCAGGTGCAGTGTACGTGCACGTCGCTCGGCGCCCACGCCGCGCGGCTACCGGCTCGGCCCGCTGCACCAGCCCGTCGACGAGGAGACCGAGTCCAACCACCTCAGGTGCGCTCTACTTGCTAGCGTAAGCGGACCCGACCCAGCTCAGGTGCAGTGTACGTGCACGTCGCTCGGCGCCCACGCCGCGCGGCTACCGGCTCGGCCCGCTGCACCAGCCCGTCGACGAGGAGACCGAGTCCAACCACCTCAGGTGCGCTCTACTTGCTAGCGTAAGCGGACCCGACCCAGCTCAGGTGCAGTGTACGTGCACGTCGCTTGGGGCCCACGCCGCGCGGCTACCGGCTCGGCCCGCTGCACCAGCCCGTCGACGAGGAGACCGAGTCCAACCACCTCAGGTGCGCTCTACTTGCTAGCGTAAGCGGACCCGACCCAGCTCAGGTGCAGTGTACGTGCACGTTGCTTGGCGCCCACGCCGCGCGGCTACCGGCTCGGCCCGCTGCACCAGCCCGTCGACGAGGAGACCGAGTCCAACCACCTCAGGTGCGCTCTACTTGCTAGCGTAAGCGGACCCGACCCAGCTCAGGTGCAGTGTACGTGCACGTCGCTTGGCGCCCACGCCGCGCGGCTACCGGCTCGGCCCGCTGCACCAGCCCGTCGACGAGGAGACCGAGTCCAACCACCTCAGGTGCGCTCTACTTGCTAGCGTAAGCGGACCCGACCCAGCTCAGGTGCAGTGTACGTGCACGTCGCTCGGCGCCCACGCCGCGCGGCTACCGGCTCGGCCCGCTGCACCAGCCCGTCGACGAGGAGACCGAGTCCAACCACCTCAGGTGCGCTCTACTTGCTAGCGTAAGCGGACCCGACCCAGCTCAGGTGCAGTGGAGTCTGCCAATTCCACCTCGGTATTGGCGGAACGGTGTGTAATGCGTTCCTCTGGGTCAAAAAATGGGGCATGCTACTTGTTAACAAACATGCAGTTAGTAGGATGAGAGCCGCATTTTGGGATGATACGGCCCGGTTTAAACATCCGAGGTCTGAAATGGAGATTGGCACAGCCAAAGATGGGGAATCAGGTGCTTTTGTCCTTGTGATATTCATACTGAATTGTTTAAAATATGTATAAGTAAGTCACATTATTTTATTTCCTTAAGTTTTTTCTAAGGTGAATATTTATTATTATTCTAGTAAATATTAATTATGACCTAATTAAGGTCATAATTGGCAGCTGTTAATACCAAGTGTTAATAGGCAATTATGCAGACACTACTATTTAAACTCTCAATCCTGTCGAATAAATCTAAATATGATTTTATGTAATTGTTTTAAACTAACTAACTGAACTTCGCGCCACTTCCCTAGCGGGGTAGGCAGAGAGAACCGAACGCCATATGGCACGATCTTTACACACTTCACTCGCTTTTTTAACAATTCGTAATTGTTTTATTCTATGTAATATATCATAACACGAAACATTTGTCCCTTGCCGAAGTATCATCTATGTTGAATACACAACTAATGGTATATCGGGTTTAGGGTATGTCACTCTGTAGGCGACGAGGTAGCCACTTGTCACTACTTTTTCATCTATCTAACCCAGTTTAATTTTTGGCTGAATGTGGTTATTGGGGCTTGTCCTTATGAGTTTGCTACCCCTTCGGGGAATACGGGCGTGATGTTATGTATTCTGAAATTAATTGGCGCGTCTATTCCGGCAGGTTATTCCAAAACCCGGTGGGCATGTGTCGCGCGGAGGTGATCGAGCGGTTCAACGCGAACGTCGGCTACAGCGGCCTCAACTACTCCGTCAGCGCTGACGTAAGTAGGGGTAGTCACTAGAACCGACGCTGCTCGTGCTTGACGCTGGATATCTTGACCGGTTCGACATGACGAGAGACGTTACGCGACAGTAAATCCTGGCTTCCGACTTCCTTTCTCGTTGATAAACTTACTTTTTTTTTCTTTATTTGAGTAAAGCCTTTCACTTCTTCACAAATTCGTAAAGTGTATCTACGGCCAGTAGAAGTTGCGTAACACTATATATATAGATAATGAAAAACATATGGTCATAATTATATGTACTATGTATGACGTTTTTGATAATATGAACATAAATTCTTATTAAAAACTAGACTTGTTTATACTACCCGATGAATGGAAATTAGGGATCTCTCGTATGTAGTAATTAAAAATAAGAATAATTGAAGCCTGTTTTTCTTCATGTTTGAACTGGTTTAGATATCTGGCATGCTTTTATTAATACTATTTTATATATTTCATGCTCTATTAATAGAATGATAATGCTTTAATTTAATTTTGTACATAGATGACTTTTTAAGTGATGTAGTGACGGTAATTGGCATTGAATCGCGTTTTACTGTGAATTTTTGTTATGTAGATCCTAAATATCTTGTGTGTTTAAGCCGATATTGAGTACCTGTCTTGTTAAGAATTGAGAACCTCTTCCTTTTTTTTTGAAGTCGGTTAAAAATAAATCCATTTTGTTGTAATTGTAATCAATTTGGCCGATAATAACAAATTAAAGCAGTTTCCAAGTAATTGCATCTGACCCTCAGTGTTGTGCTCCAAAACGAGTTTGGTTGCAGCCCATTTATGAAATATTGTTTTTTATTATTAACCGACTTAAAAAAAAGCGAGAGGTTCTCAATTCCACTGATTTTTTTAGTAGCTCATCTGCAAATCACATAACAACATTAATTTCTATTAAACGTCGCAGTTATTGATACTGTAATATTCTAAAGATAGGAGAGTTTATTCTATATTAAACAGCATATGAATAGATTGCTTGCTATTCTAGTTTGCTTGCTAATTCTAATTCACTATTTACTTGCAATATATTTTGTTGCCCTCAAGTCGGGTGTAAACGATGTGTTGTATGCCTGTAGGCCCGTCCCCTGTTGTGGCTGTTTCTTACGTGGGATTTCGTAAGTCCCTAATTATATTATTTTCTTTCTATTTGATTATTTTACTTAGTATGGTGTATCGGAGTATTCTTCACGGAATAATAAAAATCTTTCGTAACTTCTTGCACATACGTGTCATTATCATTAACTACCTCCCTGTACTTATATCATATAATACTAGAATGTTTATTCCTGTTGGTATTTTAAAGATTTCAGACCCTGTAAAAACATATCGAATCTTGGTTTTGCTTGTTTTGTGGCTTTTATTCTATAAATATATTAAAAACGCATGTGCATTGTAGAATATTCGAGATTTGTTGACAGAATTATATTAAACTTTTCCATTAGATATGAAAATGTCCTTAACGAAACTCTTTCCGTCCTGAATCCAACTTCTTTTCATTTTTATTATTCTGTGTCACTGCCCTTCAACAATATTATGCTGAAATGGTATTGGCACGTAGGTGTGGGATCGCATCGAAGCCATCACATGTAAATACCATGGCGGATGTTATCCTCTTTTACTCAAGCACAGATAACCTCCAAATAGATACCACATTAAGAGAATTGACGTGCGCCCATGCATCTATGCTATTACATAAATAAGTAGTTGCCATACACGAGCATCTTCAGTGCCGACTAAGAGACAGATCTGCGCATCAGCATTTACGGAGGCACTTTTATTTATATTTAATAAGTATTTCTGCATAAATAAACGTTAAAATGGCCTTCTGTTCCGTAAATTGTGTGGGAAGAATTCCAGGACATCAAAATTTAAAAAAGATGGCATTACTTTTCATCGGTAATTAAAATAAATACCTATTTTATTCTAGGCGGAGCTCAAGTTACGACGGACGAATTTTGAAAGTTGGCAAAAAATTTTTTACAAGTGTCAGCTCGCGTTGATGTCTTTTTGTCACTACCCCTTTCTTTCATTACCCATTTCACTATTTTTATCCCGTTCTGGCATAGACATGCATAACAAGAGGGTTGTATCTGTGTACGTTTCAGTATGTCGAATCGACACTGTCGATAAAAAATAGAGATTGTCCTAACTCAATTTGCTTTAGATTTCTAAAGGGTCCTGAAAGAAAGTCTAAATGGATCGATGCCACATATCGCGGTGATGAATCGTTCCCGAGCAAAAACACCGTCATTTGTTCAAGACATTTCACAGAAGATAGTTTTCACTATATGAAGGATAGAAGACGAGTAATGGAAACAGCTGTGCCTTCTTTATATTTACCAATTTTGGTATGTATGTGTTGCCGGCAATGTATATAATCCAGGCATTCTATACAATATTCTATAGTTTTCTTTATTCTATTCTAGTATTCTATAGAATAAAATATCATTAACATCAACCACCAAACAATAACATTTGATTTTTTGGTACGGTGTGGTATGGTTTTGAGGTAAGGAACCCTAAAAAATTTAATTTATTTTTATCTACATATAAAATATAAATAATTATAAATTTATCGATAAAACTATAGACATTGCACAATACGATTGGACATCACTAGATGAATGAGTGTTACGTCCCCCGCACCCCGTTCCTACCTCCTAAAATTGTGACTTGAACCTAGAACAAAGTGGTGAACGTACGGTATCTATTGGAGGTTATCTGTGTACTCAAGTTATGAATCAGTTGCTTATTCGCATTTTATTCAGTCGTAATGTGTGTAATCATAATATCACTTTTCGACCGTCAATACCTTCTTTACTATAAGGGCCCGTGCCCAGGGCCCCTATCTTGAAGGGGGCCCGAAGGACCGACAATTTGTCTGCTTTTCCAAACGTTGAAGTTGCTACAAGAATATTCCTTTGCTTATTGGTTACCAATTGTAGTTTAGCAGTTTAAAAAAAAATTGCGAATAACAATATTACAAGAATGAGTAATTTGTCAACTGTGTGCATAAAAAGGTATACCTTAAAAAATATACTGGCCTCCAAAAGGGCCCCAAATTCTTGAATGCCCAAGGTGCCAAATTCATCAATCAAGTCCCTGTCAACCGTCGAAAACAATGTATAAGTCATCAATTACTAATTTACTAAATAACTTCATCACGCATTATTATAGGATAAAATAGGATTACACCAATAAAAAGCTTAACCTCTTATCGAGCAAAGAGTATGATTACCTACATTAAAATTTATGAGAACTATTAAGAAAAATGTCAGTCGAATTGAGAACCTCCTCCTTTTTTTGAAGTTCGTTAAAAAGCACGCTTATTAATGCTACGCTCACATTTTATCTCGTAAATAGCAACAGATAAAACGTAAGGGAATCTTTTATCAAATGTGATATTAATTTCACATCTATAATAAAATAAATTATACAAAAGGTGGATTTAAGATTGAGATTATACGAAGCATGCTTGTGTATATAGTTATGGTGGCGGTTTTTAGTAGTTGTGATCCTCTTTGGTGCTTTCCTCTTGGTATATGCGTGGGCGCAGCTATAGAAGCTCACACCGAGTGCATAAGGTCTCTCTTCGTACTGTGCAGCCAGGTTACCGCAGCCAATTCCTTGTATGTTGGTAGTCAGGCGGATTAAACGGGTTTTTAGGGCGACCAGTTCAGGCCCAAAAACTATACCTGATAAACACGATAAGGGGTTTAATTTATTGCAGTACATACAGTACATTGCAGTACATCAGTGTAGGATTTTAGGATTTTAAGCTCAATGTTACATTAACAGTCCACGCCCCGGTTGGTTGCATGAAGTCAACTTACAACGGATTGGCTGCCACGGCCAAGCTGCCAAAAGGCTAGTTAAAGCACTAGTTGCTATAAAACCAAAAGTGCCATACCTCAATAGGCTTGTTGACTCGATTTTTTTTTTGTAACATTGCTTACTTACATATTTTTCTTTTGTTCAGCAAGATACAGCGCGTGAAAGTTCCGCGTGACATCGCTTGTTTCGTTAAATTATCGTGGCGAAAAAGCGCCCCACTCCAGATCTTTGAAGCGCTGTATCTTTTGTATTTTTTTGAGTACTAGGTAAAGGAAAAAATGCGTATTCAATATTTTTTTGTTATCTCACTTACGAACTAAAAAATATACTGAGTCAATAAACCTATTGTGATTGGTTAAACATTATTGGTATCGACTCCGCAGCGGCTGTTCGCGGAGAACAAGGAGAAGCTGATCACGGGCGCGCTAACCGCGCTGATGGGCTCGGCGGCGGGCGTCGCGCTGCCGCCGCGCGAGCTCGAGGCGCAGTTCCACGCGCTACGCCGCCTGTGCGCCAGCAAGGTGGGCTTCGCCGCCTTCACTGCGTTGCCCGGGTGAGTCACGCGAGCAAACGCTAATCGATGTGTAGCATACCTGTGATATGATAGATGTTAATTGCCAGCAATACTATATTCTGTCTGATAGTTTAAATAAAAAAAAGCTAATGAAGGAGGAAGGAAGAATCGCGTTACCATGTTGGTCCAGCATTATATAGTGTCTTACGTAGTTGGCTAATCCCCTTTGAAGTCGGCCGCCATGACCGAAATTAGTTTGATGAATATTATCATGACGATCTATGTCTAAACCAAATGAAGGCGTGATGCATGTCTGTGCGGACAGAAACTAATGAAATAAATGTACTTAGATTTAAGTGAAGTATCGACACATGCTGAATGATGCATTTATGTATATGCGTGTAGGTTTCGCGAGTGGATCGGCACGGGTGTGGTGGCCGCACTGCGTCGCAGCTGCGCGGCCGGCGCGCACGCAGCCCTGGACGCGGTGTGCGCGCTCATGCAGCCCATGCACCTGGAGCCCGACCTGCGCCAGGAGCAGCTCAACAAGGCCAGCATGCTGTCCTCCGCGTCCTTCCTCGATGGCCTGCTCGCTATGTGGGCCGACCACGTCGTGAGTCCACACACGCATTCATGTAGTTTAGCACACCGATGGAATGCACCACGTGGCCAATTGAGATGACAATGTCTTGTCACAGTATGATATGAGAACTATGAGGTACATCCTGTCATATTGAATTTGATACCAGTCTAAACTTACGGCACTCTCTAATAATCATACATTTCCGAAGATACGATGACGATCACAAGGCCCTTGCATAATTTTAACGCTGTATCTTCGTCGTTTTGTTTGTTGGAAAAAAGAACCAAAAAGGCGTTTTAATCAAGTAGCCATTTGCTACGTTATGAATTATCGAAAATTACTACGTAACATTGCAAGTAGAATCCAGCTCATTTCGTTGTGTCGTCAGACGTCCGGCAGCGGCGCGCTGGTGGTGGCAGCCATGCTGGACTTCCTCACGTTCGCGCTGTGCGTGCCCTACAGCGAGACGACGGACGGCAAGCAGTTCGACCAGTTGCTCGAGATGGTCGCCAACAAGGGGCGCATATTGTTCAAGCTGTTTGAGGTACGACGCGTTATCGAGCGTTTAGTACTTTATATAATTATAATTAAAATTTATATCAAAAGCGTTAATTAGTCAGAATTATTAATTAATTAGTGGTTTAATATTTGTAGTGGTTGGTTAACAATTTATTGGGGATTAAGTTAAGCGATTTATGAATAGATTGAATTTTCATTCGTTATCTCCGAATTTTTTGCTTTTGCTAATAATATAAAGATGAAAGTAATTTTGTCTATCTATACGTCTGTTACATTTTTATGCCTTGTACACCAAATATGTGAAACCTAAAGAATTATATATGAAGGGATACTTTTTGCACAATGACGTCTTTGTAACAGATTAGACAAATTCCACGCCAGATACACAGATGGCCGCGGGCTAACTAACTAAACTTCTCGCTTCTTCCCTAGCGGGGTAGGCAAAGAGAACCGAACGCCATATGGCACGATCCTTACACACCTCACTCGCTTGTTCAACGTTCATGATCCTTCTCATACACGCTCTACGGTTTGATGACTCCTAACATCCTCACACGGCTAAAGCTAGTAAGTTGTTACGTCGGCACCCGGCAGCACCCGTCGATGGCGATCGTGAAGGGCGCGGGTCTGGTGATGCGCGCGCTGATCGAGGAGGGCGGCGGGTCGGTGGGCGCGCGCATGCAGGCGCTGGCGCTGGCGGAGGCCGCGCTGCCGCGCCACCTGCTGGCCGCGCTGTACGCGCCGGCGCGCCTGCACCACCGGCACCTGGCGCGCCATCTCGTCGCGCTGTGGCTCGTCGACCATGCGCCCGCGCACAGCCTGCTCACGCGCCTCGTGGTCAGTGCCGTTGTTCCTTCATCTCATTTATTGTTTTTTTTTATCCGACAACATCACACACATTTATCTAAGGCTTAAGCACTTGTGTTACGGATATTAAAATCAACTGTGGTATTACAAATATATACTTAAATAACAGATATTAACACCCAGACACGGAACAAACACAAGTATTCATCACATGAATGTTTGTCCTGGGTGGGGATCGAACCCACAACTCTTGGCGCATGGGGTAGAGTCACTACCAAATGCGCCACTGAGCCAGTCAAATTAATTTTCTCACCATATAAAAACATATGAATACGAGTACTTGTACTTATTTTTAATATATAATACACCATATAATTTGAGGTAATTAGCTTAGAAAACTACTACCTCGTCTTATAATACGGTCGATACTGTTAATAGCAAGTTTACCTTGAAGACGGTTGTGATCTTTGTGTTAGTTTTTAAGCCACCGGTGATGTTTTAAAGTGGTTTATTTTATGGACTGGTGAAGATAGACGGGATCGAAGATCTACCTACCGAAGTAACAGAATATAAAAGTTTCTGTGCTGCCATTGGTATTTATGCAAATGTGTGCACAGCCGTCGGGTCTCCTGGCGTTCCTGGAGTCCACCGAGGCGCCGCCGGCCGCGGCGCTGGAGGAAGAACGCGTGGCGGAACGCGATAACCTGCAGCTGGCGCAGGCGACCGCGCGCCCGCGCGCCGCGCACTGGGAGGCGCTCGAGCGGCAGGTCAAGTACGTCGAGAAGCACATTGAGGTGAGCCGCCTTCAGCACACGTCGTACCCTTGTCTCAGGCAGACTATTCCATGGTTTTTCTTATGATTTATCACTACTGAAGAACTTTCAGTAGTATATATTGGATATATACACTTACTAATATTATAAGAGCTGAAGGATTTGTTTGTTTGTTTGCTTGAACGCGCTAATCACAGGAACTACTGGTCCGATAAGAAAAATTATTTCACTGTTAGATAGCCCATTTATCGAGGAAGGCTGGTTATATAACATTAACCATAAACGCAGGTGAAATTGCGGGCACAACAAGTAATGAATAAAATCTTATCATTGTGATAAATAAAAAAAGGGAAATAGACGTGAAGCAATGAAATATAATAATACCCTCGCTGGTTTTGAAAAATACGTAAATTTTTCCTAATTATGAATGGTGATTTACACAGAAACCAAATTTAGATTTTTGCCGTGCTCAGTGTAGTAATGCGTTCCCGTAGCACTACGCGGCGTTGGCGCTGCAGCACTGGGCGCAGCGCACGGGGCGCGGCGCGGCGGGCGCGGGCGGCGCGGCCGGCGCGGGCGGCGCGGCCGGCGCGGCCAAGGAGGCGCGCGAGCGACCCGTCGTGCTGCGCCGCCGTCGCGAGCGCCTCAAGTCCACCTCCAACTGGCCGCTCTTCTACTACCAGTTCCACCGGGACCACGCGCTGCCTAACCTCATATGGAACCATACGGTGACTCACTTTTAACTTAGCACAGGTAATGTTCACAATAGACACGCTGCTATGATACCTGGTGGAGGAAATCTGAAACTTTTACCAAGTTATTCTATGGAAATTGTTATATGTCCGCAAATGTGCTGCCATCTATAATCCCCCATCGTGTATGATTTTACTATATATATTTTCGATTCGACGGATTGGAGGTTGACATTAATGCCATTAGACTCATCCCGAATCTGAATTGCGATTATGTCAGCTAGAAGCAAGAACTATACCAATTATTCAGTACGCATAGATACTTTAGCTGATAAGGGGAGATGGGAGTTAATTTATCAAAAAATGATGTTTACGGAATAATTCAATATTAGTGTCGTAGCTACCCAGGGGCAAGGCGGGGCAGTGCTCCGGGGCCCTGAGCTTGGGGGGCCCTAAAACCTGATAAGCACACCTCTTCATTTGAGGTTGATTTGACTCTGTTTAACGTAGGAAGAAAAATGTTAGTGCCCTCCCTGCAGTAGGAGGGGGTCTGGACCCAAAGCTGCGTACGCCCATGGGCCTTAGTTTCTTTTTTGCCCCAGGGCCCTTTGTCACCTAGCTACGCCACTGGTGAATAATGGTCCTTATTTTAACGTACTTAGACCCGGGAGGAGTTGCGCAACGCGCTGGAGAGCGAGCTGCGCGCGTTCACGTGCGACCGCGAGGCGGCCGCCGGCGCGCTGACTTCCTGGAACCACACCGAGATGGAAGTGCACTACCAGTGCCTGCAGAACGAGGTCAAGATCGGCGACTACTACCTGCGCATCCTGCTCGAGCAGCGCGACGAGGACGACAGCCCCATACGCAAGTCGTAAGTGTGCTCGCGCTCGCGTCACTTTAGCACTATCAGTGATAAAACAACATGGGTGATGACCCGGGAAGACCAAAGAGTCTTCAAAGGAAGAAACCTGACTAAAAAAATGATTTGAAAGGTCCCGGAAGATACGTATTTCATGAAGATCACTAATGACAGATCTTCCATTATAAAGGATTTTTGCATTGCAGATACGAGTTCTTCAATGATTTATATCACCGGTTCCTCTCAACGCCCAAGGTGGAGATGAAGTGCATGTGTCTTCAGGCCATGAGCATCGTCTACGGGCGATACTACGAGGACATAGGGCCCTTCGCCGACACCAAGTATATTGTACAGATGTTAGATAGGGTAAGATATGTTCTTATTTAATTTCAACCGACTTTTATGAAATCGTCATCTTTCTAGCGTGAAGTCCTGTTCCTTGTCGGGATCCGCTCAAAATAAAATGGTAGATTAGGATGTTTGGTATACATTGAAGCCACTGCCCTCTTTGGGCAGCCTATTTTGTACTAGCAGCGTCCCGCGGTTTCACCCGCACAGTTTCCGTTTCTGTTGGAATATGGGGATAAAATATAGCCTATGTTACTTCCGGATAATGTAGCTTTCCAATGGTGAAAGAATTTTTGAAATCGGTTCAGTAGTTTTATAGTTTATTCATTACAGACATACACACACACAAAAATACAAATCTTTCCTCTTTATATAATAATATTAGTATAGATTGTAAATGTTTTTTAAAAAATAATTTTCGTGACAAGATTGTTAAGTATTTGTCGGCAGGACAGCGACGTCATTGTGCACCGGTGTGGCAAGGCACCACGTGCGCCGATCACGTGCACCGATCGCGCCACCGGGCGCTCCCCGCCGCCCGCTCTACTCGACTTGTTTTGCAGCGGGTATAAAGGGGCCGCGCAGCGGCGGAGCGGGCAGTCTTGGCTCTGGCGTTGCTCGGTGCACTGGTTGTACTAAGCTAGCTTATCCTAGACGCTCTCGGATAATTAATTTCAAATTAATTATCCGAGAGCGTCTAGGATAAGCTAGCTTAGTACAACCAGTGCACCGAGCAACGCCAGAGCCAAGACTGCCCGCTCCGCCGCTGCGCGGCCCCTTTATACCCGCTGCAAAACAAGTCGAGTAGAGCGGGCGGCGGGGAGCGCCCGGTGGCGCGATCGGTGCACGTGATCGGCGCACGTGGTGCCTTGCCACACCGGTGCACAATGACGTCGCTGTCCTGCCGACATATTTTTATTAAACATTATTTTTTTGCTCTTCAGACCTGCGACAAAATGGAAAGGGATAGACTGGTACAGTTTGTCGCAAAACTAATTCTGCATAGAAGAAATGTTAGCGAGATATTAGAATGGAATGGTATCAGGTGAGTTTTCTTTACTTTTGGTGTCTTTAGAAAATTAGTAATTATGGAATATTAAAGATTACATTTGTCCCACGTTAATCTGGGACTAAAAAAAAAGAATGTGCCAACTGTGTCTTTTGCCTAGCATGTCGTAAAAGGCGACTAATGGTATATGGGGTTTTGGGTATGTGATTGTGTAGGAGACGAGCTAGCCACTTGTCACTTTTTCACCATTTTCCATCTAACCCATCCCAGTTTTATTTTTGGCTGAATGTGGTTAAGGGGCCAGCTGCCCCTTTGACTCAGCCTACCCCTTCGGGGATTATGGGCGTGATGTTATGTTATGTTATGTTTATGTAAAGATTACATTCATAAGGCTGGTTAACACATGAACGCATTGCTCTTCCAGAATTTTAGTGGACCTAATGACTCTAGCGCACCTTCACACGTCTCGCGCGACCGTGCCGGCGCAGAGCAACGTGATCGAGGGCCCGCAGCCGCAGGGCGGCGGCGACCGCGAGTGGTACTACAACCTCGAGAGCGGCGACAAGGTGCAGCGGGTCGGGCCCGTCAGCTTCCAGCAGGTACGACCGGGTAGCTATAGTATGCGTCGTCATCTGCACTGCACATATCGATAATGGCTTGGATTTGACTGGCTCGTTGGTTGAGTGGTCAGAGACCCTGGCCACGAAACCAAGAGTCGCGGGTTCGAATCCCGCAAGGGGCAAATGTTTTGTGTGATGAACATGGACATTTGTACTCGAGTCATGAATGTTTATAAACGTATTTAAGTATGTTTATCCGTTTACCTAGTATCCATAACACAAGCTCAAGCTTAGTTTGGGACTAGGGAATTGGTATGTCAGTCTGGAGAATTCATTTATTTGTTATTTATTATACTAAGGGTGCCTAAACTCCAAAGCACCACACTTCGTGCGTGGGCGCATATCGCCTTGAACAGACATTTAAACGTAGCACTCACTACTTTAAACGGAATCCCTGTACCCATCAGGTACTATATGCTGATGTGATGTTTGTAACGAAGACTGGTATCTTCGCCGACAGCTGAAAGACCTGTACAAGTCGGGCGAGATCAACAACAAGACGAAGTGCTGGGCGAACAGCATGGAGGGGTGGCGCGCGGTGGGCGGCGTGCCGCAGCTGAAGTGGACGCTGGCGGCGCGCGGCGCGCCCGTGCTGGACGAGAGCGCGCTCGCCGCCACCGTGCTGGACCTGCTCATCACCTGCGCGCGGTACTACCCCAGCAGGTCGGTCACGCTGTGGGAATGTCTGAAGAGACTCGGTATACCGGTTTATTGAGATGGAGAGGGGTCCTTCCTACAGAGCGATAGAAAACCGAGACATCATCGTCTTCCTATCTTTATGTCCGCTGCTTAGTCGCGGTCCGCTAACACCGAGACGTATCTCCATCTTAGAGGAATACATGGGATGTATTAAAAAAAGCCGATCATCTGAGTCATAAAGAATATTATTGGCCCCCGTCTTAATTACCCATTCTTATTATGGATAACCTCATTAATTTTACTGGCTAATTTTGTGTGCTTTAATCAGCGATTGATTTTTCATACATTACAATATGTGATAAAATCTTGCTTATATTTGACTGCCACCATGATATCATTATTATTTCCATTGCAGAGATGAGGAAGATGCAGTAATAAGGCCATTGCCAAAAGTGAAGCGGCTTCTGTCGGAGCCCGCCTGTCTGGCGCACGTCGTGCAGCTGCTGCTCACCTTCGACCCCATACTTGTGGAAAAGGTTAGTTTTGAATATTAACATTCCAACATATTATGAAACAAAGCGTGCCGCGTGTATGAACGAAATTAAAGGGTTAAGGTTGCTTTGCCTCTCTTGTAGAGGG
Organism: Glyphodes perspectalis; assembly: GCA_951394215.1. Classification (NCBI taxonomy): domain Eukaryota; kingdom Metazoa; phylum Arthropoda; class Insecta; order Lepidoptera; family Crambidae; genus Glyphodes; species Glyphodes perspectalis. Next base: position 11,425,801 of record OX596217.1, read on the forward strand.
TTACAAATAAGACAAAAAATGCTACATAAAAAACAACGCTGATTGCGAGCTTTCCTCCCCCTCTCTGCTCTGCCTTCCCATCTTTTAGGCTCTGCCTACCCCTTCGAAGATTGCGGGCGTAATAGTATGTATGTAAGTAAAAACAATTTAAAAAATTTTATGAGATTATCTTTGGCGCCGGCAGGTGGCGACGCTGCTGTATGAAGTGATGCAGGACAACCCGGAGATCTCGAAGCTGTACCTGACGGGCGTGTTCTACTTCATGCTGCTGTACACCGGCTCCAACTTGCTGCCCATCGCGCGCTTCCTGCGCCTCACGCACATGAAGCAGGCCTTCCGCGCCGACCAGGTTCGTGACACTACTGTCCGACTGACGCTCTTATTTTAGTTTAGCTAAATTTAGAGTACTCTAATATAGTTTAGCTAAATTAAGTGTAATCTAATTTAGTTTAGCTAAATTTAGAGTACTCTAATTTAAGTTCAGCTAAAGCTAATTTAAGAGTATGTATTTAAATTTTAGTTCAGCTAAATTTAGAGTCTCGGTGTAGCTAATACTCGTAGACAGTTTAGCTGGAGATAAGTGTATTGTTTGAAAGTGAAGAAAGATAGAAGTCAGTTACAAAGGTAAAAGACTAGTGAATGTGTCTGAAGGAAGAAATTACTATGGAGCAAGTGTTAACTAATGACTGTTACGTCACCAGACGAACTCGGACATAATGCAGCGGTCGATCCTGGGCCAGCTGCTGCCCGAGGCTATGGTGTGCTACCTGGAGAACCACGGCGCGGAGAAGTTCGCGCAAATCTTCCTCGGCGAGTGGGATACGCCCGAGGCCATATGGAACTCTGAGATGAGGTAATCTAATTTTGACCAAAATTTAAAAAAAAATTAAATGGTTCATTAAAGTAGGCCTCGAGAAAGCACTTAAAAATTTACCTGCGAAATATAAGAATATGTCACATAAATAAAGAGCAATATAAATCTACCACCTCACTGGTTCGAAATGTCAATTTCATAGATTAAGAGACTTGTGTCATCATTTGACGCTTGGGTACTGGGTTTACCCATTTAACGTACTTGTGTTGTGTTGTGCGCAGACGCATCCTGATAATGAAGGTGGCGGCGCACATCGGCGAGTTCACGCCGCGGCTGCGCGCGCACGTGGCGGCGCGCTACCCGTACCTGGCCGTGCCGGCCGTGCGCTACCCGCACCTCGAGCGCGAGCTGTTCTGCAACATGTTCTACCTGCGCCACCTGTGCGACGCGCACCGCTTCCCCGACTGGCCCATACCCGACCCGGTGAGCGCGACTTACTGTGAACAACACCCGTCTACCACGCCACAAAGGTCTTAGACTTTAGTTCCAATAACCGTGTCAACTGATGACGTTTATTCTCATCCCATACAAACCACAACTCGCTGTATAACCAAACGCGATTGCTGCTCAAAGAAAAAGTCGTACCAAGGTCCCTCATGTTCAATTTCCTTTTAGTGGCACATGTTCGTATATTACAGCTAGATTTATAACGTCTGCAAGATTGACTTTCAAAAATGTATATCATTAAATTCTTTTCCACCAGGTGGGTCTTCTAAAGGACGTGCTGGACGCGTGGCGGCGCGAGGTGGAGAAGAAGCCGCCGTCGATGACGGCGAGCGAGGCGTACTCGGAGCTGGGGCTGAGCGGCACCCAGCACGACGAGGCGGCCGTGCGCAAGGCGTACTACCGCCTCGCGCAGCAGTACCACCCGGATAAGAACCCCGAGGGCCGGGTGAGCAGCTTGTTCTGTGACTCACGAATTTTCAAAAGTTTTCAGGATTCTCACAATCACCACCATCACCACTTTCAAAGTCATCATCATCACCATCGTCATCGGCTTAAATTCATATACTGTTGTAGATTCTTCTCTAATTCTCTAATTAACGCCACGAGGCCCAATCCTTGCCTTTGCACATTTAGGACTTCAAATCAAATACATAATAATACAATACTTTGTGTTCTTTCTGCCTACCCCGCTAGGGAAGTGGCGTGAAGTTTAGTTAGGTAATAATACATGTATGATATCTGAATCTTATGATACGACGACGGGTGACTATTGACTTTTCCAGGCAGTCTTAGCTTCTGCGGAATGCATTCTAAAAAGCGTTGCGTTAAGTCATTATACGCTTAATTACTAAGTACCCATTCACGGCCGGCCTTAAAATATCTAGATTTTTATCACGCTTGCGTCATCTAATATAAGTGTGTCGGCGCAGGACCGCTTCGAAGCCGTGAACCAGGCGTATGAGTTCCTGTGCAGCCGCAACGTGTGGACGGGTGACGGGCCCAACGCCAACAACATCGTGCTCATACTGCGCACGCAGACCATACTCTTCAGGAGGTACTCCGATGGTGAGTTAGACTTTCCGATGGTGTCTACTGTGCTTAGTAATGCCAATGCCTTTATGTTTGTTGGACGGTAAAATTTTACGGGCCTAGTGACGTCACGCGGTACTTTAAAGCGTATCTTCATCATTTTAGGTTTGCTGACCATAATAAAAAATATTTAAGCAATATTTTTTTGCAAACTTAATAATGGACTTTAAAAATGTTTTGAGTTAACTAGCCTATTGGTTTACTTAGTGGTTCAATAACTTGATAATATATCTTTAACCTTTTCGTTATAGTACTAGCTCCATACAAGTATGCGGGCTATCCGCAACTGCTGCAAACGGCTCGCCTGGAGGCAGAAGCGGAACAGCTGTTCGCGGAGAGCGACGCGCCGGCCCTGCTGCCGGCCGCCTGCGAGCTGGCGCACGCCACCGTCGCCTGCTCCGCGCTCAACGCCGAGGAGCTACGCAGAGAGGGCGGGCTGCAGGTCATTACGAATACAAATAGAATATCTTTATTCATGTAGGCCTTACAAAAGCACTTATGAATAGTCATGATACAAATGAGTGATTCTAACGCCAGGTTCGGAACGTTGATTTTACCGAGGAGAATCGGCAAGAAACTCGGTAGTTACTCTTTCAAATCGCCATGTATTCAATAATAATTCTATTTAATATCTACTAATTTGTATAGTTCAAATACAATTAATACATTACAACAGTAGAGTAGACCACGTAAGAATTAGAGGACGGATTGTAGATTCCTACTACCCTAAATTGTTTATAGTCCGTAAGTTACATTATTAAAAAAATATTGGATACGTAGTTTTTGATTCTCGAGATCTCATACTCAAAAAATTACAAAGATCTGAAATGGGGCGCCTTACGTCACTTGGATGGTAACATTTTACCGGCCTAGTGACGTCACGTGCTACATTAACGCGCTATTCATTATTTTTAGTTTGTTGAACAAGAGAAAAAGTATGTAAGCAATATTTTTCTTGAAATCTCAATAATGGACTTAATTTCTTTTCGAGTAAACTACCCTATTCTTTGTTTATTTCTACACCTGTAACACTCCTCTAATGGCGGATGTCCCCCCAGGTGCTGCACGAGGCGATGTCGCGCTGCGTGCCGGTGCTGTCGCAGTGCAGCAAGCCGGGCGACATCAGCGCGGCGGTGTGCGCGCACTGCGCCCGCTGCTTCGCGGTGGCGGCCGGCTTCGAGGCGTGTCGCGACGTGTGCGCCGAGATGCCGCAGCTGTGCGACGATCTCGTGCCGCTGCTCAGGAGGCCGGTGAGTCTGATTACTCTACGTCAGAATACTGATAAAGATGTTTCTCATTCAAGTACCTACCTGGCGAAGATCATTAAATGTTTCTTATCTTGGCTTGGATGTAGGGTGTATTAAATCACCACGAGCTATAGAGTATATTGTTAATTAACCTTTTATTATTAAAGAATTTTTTTATTAATTGCTATATATTTTGTGTGTCTAGTTAAATTTTCATTATGTTGATAATTATTATCCTGGATGGTTCCATATGGAAATAATGTGGTGTATTATAGAGAATTCTGGTGTATCAGAGTTTGACTTGAGTTGCAAACAAGTTTTGACCCACCAAATGTAGCCGATTTGATATATATGTGCGAATTCTTTTAAAGACACTTTGCTTCTATTGAAGTCAATTTGATGGTATTGAGGACAATATCATATTGTGTGTTGTGTGGCAGCACCTGGGCGACACGGCGTGCGCGGGCGCGGAGGCGGCGGCGGCGCTGGCCGCGTCGGGCGCGTGCCGCGCGCGCCTCGCCCGCGCCGGCGCGCTGCACGCGCTGCTGCCGGCCGCGCTGCACTACGACTACACGCTCACCGAGTCGGGGGTCGAGGCTGACGCGCACGCGAACAAGCAGGTATGCCGACTGACTTGGGGAATACACCAGGAAGTTCAAGGCGAAGCAGAAGATCAAGCCGGTGGGCAAGTTGTTTCAGGGAAAGAATGCTGTCACTGCCCTAGTTCCGAGTTATAGAAGCCAACTATTTGATACACACATACCTTACTAGCTATCCCGGCGCACTTCGTAACGCCCTGTTTACTGTTTTACTGTCAACACTGAAAAAAGTTTCAATTTGACAGCACAATCCCCATCTGATAAAAGTTTCAATTTGACAGCAAAATCCCCCTTAAATAAAAGGATCCACCATTTATAGAATTCATTTGTTACAATAAATGTGATAAATGAAGAACCGCTCTACCGATTTTGTGCAAACTTCACATAAACCATCTACTAAATAGTCCGAACAAAGCCTAAACATTTAGTTTGGATAGGTGAGCCCGTTCTTGAGGTATAAAATTACAACGAAAAGTGGCATTGATTTTTATATAATATTGATTACGACTATTAATGTTGTTCTGTCTTATCGCAGGAAGTAGCGAACCAGCTGGCGAAGCAATGCGTGATAGCTCTAGCGGCGATGTACGGGCCGCACGAGCCGCCGGCGCCGTGCGACGCGCGCATACAGGACGCGCTGCACGCGCTGCTCACGCCCTACCTGTGCCGCCGCCTCGCCGACCCCGACCAGCACGAGGTTAGTATAAGCTGGGTCACTTGTGTAACTGTTGGTTACAATCTAGCGGTATTTTCTACTGGACCTAGCACATGATGCCGGATCTACTTGTACTGGACCCGTCTGGATTGCTTGATCCATCCAGCATTGCAATACCTAGTAGGGATTGCATTTCAACGGCATAAAGCCAGCATATGTCGCTGTATCCAGCGCCAGCATTGCATTCCCTTAACGTGTGTTATTAAGGCTATACCATCTTGTGGTGTAAACCAATACCTTCATCGTATGGACACTTGATAGCCATTTTATGTTACCACCTATAGCTTTATGTATCACTGATGTACGCATCAGTGTTCCACATAACATTGGTTATAAATTAAGTTTGAAATATTAAATGTAATTTATATTGCTTTGTGGAAGAAATAAATAAATTTAGAATTTTGAATTTAAAAACCAACTTTGGGGACCAGTTATTAAGTTAAAGTTTTCAATCTCCCAGCTCCTGAAAACACTAACATCGAACTGGCGGACGCCGTACCTGGTGTGGGACAACAGCACGCGCGCCGAGCTGCAGGACATGCTGCGCAACACGCGGCTCAGCGACGAGGAGGACGCGCCGCTGCTGGAGCCGTTCGCGTACTCCGCGCACGAGGGGCTGGTGGTCGTGGGCGGCGTCTACCTGCACATATACGACGAGCAGCCCGACTTCGCTATCGACGTACGTGACCTGCGAGGATAACCGGCTAGCCGGTCTTGACACCAAACGCCATTTACGTAAAATGAGACCTAAACCTGCCAGCCGTCTAACAGGAGCCATATTAGGGCTCATGACCGAAATAATACTGTCCAGGATCGTCGTCATGGAAATCGATGAGGAGGACTATATATATCCGTGAGGCGCGCTGGTGGGTTCAAAGGCATCTCCCGAAGGAAGTCACCCGATGGGCTAGAGTCGAAGGTAGCTAATAGCTATGAATTAGCTCGAGGATAGGATGCTCTTACAATTGAGAGTCAAAACCAGTGCATGCATACTCGTTGTCGCGGCAAAGATACCTAGGTGAATTTACGTTTGAGGTTCAAAGTCTTCCTATAGTGGGAAGCCGAAATAGGGCAACGAGCCTCTAAGAAATGACTTTAGCGTTACGCGTGGCGCGGTGATGAAGATCACAATATTGTTTTTATGATATCTTTGCTTATCATATCATACATCAATAAAGGAATACACGTCTTTAGCATGTAGCAAATATATGATGTTTAAGATAACAAATGAATATTATTTTCCACAGAATCCACAACAGTTCATTCTGGACCTGCTTAAGTTCATTCAAGAGCAGATTCAGCTAAGCATGACCCCCGAGCGCGTGGAGCACATCACTCTTGCGCTCAGCGCGGTTGCCAACGTTATCATCAAAAACCCGGGTGAGTTACATTCAGTAAAAGACTTTCAGATGATATAATAATAAAGTTAAAATTAGACATTAACTTGTTAACACCCGATGTTGGGTGTTTAGTAATACCACGATAATACTTGTTTGACACCGCAAACTTCGTCGATAGGGGAAGTGCGGCCCGGTCCACAACACGGAAAAATTGCGGAGTCGCTTGGAGTGTTACGTACCGTCTCATTCTGAAGTAACGCCCAGCACGGGGACGGATGTTGAATAATTTTGTAATGAATCCCATGATACGGTGGACAGGCGTGGAGATCCAGTGCATCGGGCAGTTCGGTGTGATCTTCGGTCTGCTGTCGGCGCGGTCGGCGCCGCGGCTGGCGGGCGCGGCGCTCGCGGCGGTGCGCGCGGCGGGCGGCAGCCGCGAGTGCGTGGAGGACGTGGCGGCCAGCGGCGTGCTGGGCCACCTGGTGGCGCTGCTGCCGGCCGCGCTGGGCCGCGCGCCGCCCGCGCCGCTCGCGCCCGACCCGCACCGAGTGCTGGCCGCGCTCGCCGCGCTGCTCGCCAATACTGCGCTCGTCAAGGAGGCGCTCGCCAAAGGTCACTCGACTCTACTCATTCCGATACTTTTGGACTGAACGGTTCCATTGTGTGTTGTAAATTTGTAATGTGACGATTTGAACTGTACAATTATGGCAGATTATCTACCAAGCATCAACCTACAGGGCAGCAAACGCGATAGAGTTCTATGTTCCCATATATTTTTGGAGGTTGAGTTAAATGTAGGCTTAGCCCACAAATTTACTCTACGTGCATTGCCTAGTTACCTGAATGCGCAGACGCAAAACATTTTATATTAAAAATTCATAAAACCAGATTTTTATCACTTCTCTTTCTTACTAAAGGATAGGTTTCCATTCCTTCACCTTTGCTTCCTTGTTTAGTTTAGTTTATTCCATTTTAACGTTTTGATAAATTGAAAATAATTTTGAAAGTAATCAAAGGTTCAATAGAAAATGGCCTTATAATATAATATACATATGAAATTTTTCATGGATCTTATTGTGAATGTCACTTACGAAAGGTAATATTGTACGTTTGCAGGTGCTGTGATATATTTATTAGATCTGTTCTGCAATAGTAAGCTGCCGGAGATACGCGAGACGGCCGTCGAACTGCTCGGGCGCATGATGGCCGACAAACTACATGGCCCTAAGGTAACATACCTTTATACTGTACCAACATTTATAGAACTAAGTAACAAATCATCTGTTGATGTAATTATAAGTTTTTTTTTACTACTAAGTGCCAAACAAACTTGTGTATAAACTAATGTTGCGGCGGCTGCATCGACTTGACTGGTTAGCGGCGCATTAAACAAATGTGTATAGATGTCGTTACATACGTCATTATTCTGAGATATCGCGAGGTGTGACGCAACGTCCACAACGTTGCGTCACGTGGGTAAATGCGTTGTGTATGGCATATTTGACATATGTATAGATGTCGCCTCGATTTCATCAATGCTTTGAGACTATGGAGGTATGACGACTCAGATATGTATAGATATCGTCACTAGTGTGATTGCTGTATCCGGGCGCGATGTGAGGTAACGCCGTGTGACGCGCAGGTGCGGCTGACGATCTCGCGGTACGTGCCGGGCGTGTTCGCGGAGGCGATGCGCGAGGGCGGCGCGGCGGGCGCCGTGCACATGTTCGACGCGCCGCACGAGCACCCCGAGCTGGTCTGGGGCGACGACACGCGCCGCGCCGTCGCCACGCGCCTCGCCGAACTGCGCGACAGGTATGCACCATTACACTATTGCTCACACTATTTTGCTATTTTCAAATCCTATTTTGCACGCCTGTCAACAAAATTAAGCAAATTTTTAACCCCCTGTTATTTTTCCGTAACGCCATTTTGGTACTTATAATTTTGACAAAACGTGTTCATGTTCCTTGCTGACATGATCTTCATTCGGACTCCTCCGCCTCCAAGTCTTTCTCATGGTGGTGCTTTCGTGCAAACATAATTATGTGCTCCAATAATTAATTGGTTTTAGTACACTTATGAGGATTGTGACACCATACATATTAGTAATTCTAAGACACAATTTGTTTCTTTTTATAAACCCATTATATTGAATCGTTACTCTATTCATATGCTCCATGATATATGAACTTAAGGTCAAATCACTATTCTGAAATACAAAATCCACTCACGCGCAGACACCAGTCGAGCCAAGTGCGCGACGCGAACGCGGTGTTCGAGGACCGCGAGACGCTGGAGCGCGCGTCGGCGGGCGAGGAGGCGTGGGCGCCGCCCGGCGAGGTGGTGGTGGGCGGCGTCTACCTCAAGCTGTACCTGCAGAACCCGCACTGGAACCTGCGCAGCCCCAAGCGCTTCCTGCAGGAGCTGCTCACAGAGACGCTCAGCGCGCTCGCCAAGGACTCCTCGGAGGTAGTAGACTAGTATTATTGAAGTGCCGTTAGTTTTTTATTTGAGAAATTCACAAATCATCTGTCAAGTCACTATATTACTTATTACTCGCTTTTGATCGCACTTTAACAACATTTTAGCCGCGATTTTAACAAAATAGTACGTTGGAAGTTTTCACTAAGAACCAATGCTTATTGAATGTTCAATATTTGTTAACAGGGTAGCAGAGGATCGGTGTGCGCAGCGGCGTTGGCGGCCCTCGTGCGTGCGAAGCCGCACCTGGGCGAGGCGTGCGCGTCGCTGGGCGAGATGCCGCGCCTCGCGCGCCTGCTGCCCGCCTGCCCCGAGCACGCCGTGCCCGTGCTCGCCGCCCTCGTGCACACGCAGGTACTGTGTTATGTGTGCCTCACTGGGTCTCATCATTATCTCTGTAGTATCATTTATGTACATACATACATAACATCACGCCCATAATCCCCGAAGGGGTAGGCAGAGTCAAAGTGGCAGCATGCCCCTTCAACCACTTTCAGCCAAAAATAAAGCCGGGCTGGGTTATATGGACTATTGTGAAAAAGCAGTGACAAGCGGCTAACCTGTCGCCTACACAATCACACACCCAAAATCCGATATACCATTAGTCGCCTTCTACAACATGCTAGGCAAGAACCACAGTCGGTACATTCTTTTTTTTGTCCCAGATCAACAAGGGCCAAGTTCCATGGGACAATTGATGTATGTTATTTTATTGACTTTATTGTATTGTCACAGTCGTGCGTGGCGGCGCTGGCGCAAACGGACGTGATATCGGGGCTGAAGACGGCGATCAAGTCGTGCCGCGAGGTGGTGGGCTGCGCGTGCGAGGCGCTCGCGACCATGTTCAACAGCCCCGCCAACACCGACCGGCTCGTGCACCAGGTGAGCGACCAATGGCTTCCTTATACGATTGTGTTATGTATGATCTATTTTTATAAACATATAAAACTAACTAACTAACTTCACTTCACGCCACTTCCCTAGCGGGGTAGGCAGATAACTAAGGTATAACTTTTTAATAAATATGGTATAAAGAGCTTATTGCCTCTTGGACTTTACTCATCCCTTCGAGAGTTTCAGCTATGATTGTATGTCTGTAGACATCATGAGAAGAGTGCTATTTATATGAGGTTCGCAGAGATAGCAAAAACTATGCCTTCATTGAGCGGTGCAGGTAGTGGGCGGTGGGAATGAAGCGGAATAGTTATTTGTGCGTCTTTAAGGCAAATATTTACTTTCATTGATCAACTGTGTTCCTTGTCTAAGATGTGATTTGTAATCGTGTAGGTAATGAGCTAACTACTTGTCTCTACTATTTTCAGAATTTTCTGCCAATACAAATTAATTTTTTTTTGACTAAAAGTAGTTAAAGGATCTGCTTCTTGGACCTTACCCCTTCGGGGTATGCGGGCTTGATAGCATGTATGTATATACTGAGTGTTTGTTGGCTCAACGTATTCGTTGCGGTCAGGCGATCGAGACGGATCTGATCGGGTCGCTGCTGTCGCTGCTGGAGACGCGGCTGGAGGGGCAGGCGGCGGCGCAGCTGGTGGCGGCGCTGAAGGCGATGGCGCGGTCGGCGGCGCACGGCGAGCGCGTGCGCGCGCAGCTGGCGCGCAGCCGCGTCTGGGACCAGTACGCGGCGCAGCGGCACGACCTCTTCATCTCGCACGCGCCGCACCATCACTCCATCGCAGGTCGGTTTCAGTTCACCTGGCTTCCCCCAACCCGACCACCACTATCTAGGCAGGACGGGAAATCTCCTGATGCAGAGGCCTTTGGGACTCGTTCCTATATAACCACCTCACCCCTCCGTGACCATAGGGTTCGCGTAACGCATTTCTCCGAGTTAAAAGAAAAGGCTTCGACTTTCGCTCATTGGACCCACCTGTCTTGGCAAACGGCTGCATATATCCGGTCATTTCGTATCCTTGCGCGAGAGCCCGGTAGTAGACTAACGCTAAGGCGATGGATGCCCCAAATGTTTTAATAAGTTATATCTCGGCCGGAGATAGAGTCTCTGTTCTTAGTCTCCGAGAGTCCCATATAATGGCCAGCGCGTATGCGTACTATCTCGCACCAAACTCTTTGAAGTTACCGTCAAAGAATTTGGTGCGAGATAGTTTGAGCAAATCGTATCTTGCACTGGAGAAGCCAGCTTCAATAGTGTACAAAATTTCCTATATCGTATGTATACACAATATCAAGACCATATTCTTATCTATTTACTTGTAACAATTCAATTTCTACTATTATACGATAATTACCTTGTAAATATCCTTTACTACTTGTCCACAGGAGTCCCTCACACCGCCGGGTACCTGACGGCGCCGCCGTCGAACATCCCAGCGCAGCCGCCGCCCATCGACTGACCGGCGCCGCGCCCCCTCGCGCCAGTACCTCTCTCCGTCTGACACCGCAGGCCGAACAGCAACTGCCTCTCTTGCAAGGTACAAGTCTGTACGTCATTATACCTCGTTACGACTCCACGCGACACATTGTACTTCTGAAACCAGCTCAAATTATTTGTTGTTCGAAACCAGCTCTTGCTCTCAAAGGAATGTTAACTACACTCGAGTGATTCATTTTATAATACCGTTAATTAAATTTGTATCTCAGCGTTCTTGTATACATATTACGCGAACTTTGAAGGTGTATAAATTCTGTTTTGATTACACATACTACGAACACATGTGCCGATTGCCAAGTGAAAAGTTTGTATACAGATAGTATGGCCCGTCCATACCGTCTACCATAATAAACTTTATTTTAACGATGTGTAAGTGTTAATGCTGTGGCAATTATCAGGCTGCATCTAAAACGCTGTCCTGTGTCCATACACTTCATGTTCCTTTTGCACAAGAGGCGAACATTCGCTGAATCACAATAGTGTGGTCTCGGTTTTACTATTAAGATGGCAGCCACCATTTCAATAGTAAAACCGATTATTGCATTGATTATGTCTGAAAACCATTCGATTTGCAGGTACGTATTATATCTCACATGGGTGCCTAATTCAATCAACTTAAAACAACCTAAAACGTAAAAACAGATCGACTCTTTTGTTAAAAATGTCTCGACGAGTACGTCGCGTGCCACTTAAGTTTGACTCAAAGTCAATTTTCAAACATAGATGGCTGGATTTTTATTTGCATGCATTATTATTAATTTGTGTATTGTGATTTATTGTCGTCTGAATTGTTTAGACTGATTACAGTGATAATTATATTTTCCTAAATTACCTAAGTATGTTAAATATTATCGAGCCTGATAAATATTTTTATTATAATTATCTAAAATCATCAACATCTTGTACAACTATATTAGACATAGATTTTTTATGTAAATTCCAATTATGTGTTAATCCAAATATTATGATTCCATAAATTATCAAAATATTTTATTGAAAATTTACCATGCCTGAGCTAGAAGTTTTAAACTGTTTGTTATATTTTATAGTTACTTGTTTATTTTGTATTATTTAATAGGGGCAAACTCACACGTGTACTTATGTAAAAAAAAATAGATTTAAAAATATACTATGAATGAGTATCGTCGTCTGATGTGGATTAAAGTAACTTGTATTGTAGACACGTTATTATAATACACGATTAGTATTATCAGCCAAAGGTCGTTGTCTATTACTGTTATGTTCTTGTATTCGTCATTTTAGGAAAACGGGTCGGCTAGGAACAATGTTAATGACTTCAAAAACTATATCATGGCCTACTGTTTTTTGTATTTACTCTGAAAGGAGATTATTATAAATATTTGCATTCAAGACTTATTGCCAATTTTTATGGGAAATAATCGATTTATCTTAAGTCTTCGCTTATCATTTCTATGGTATTCTATAAAATTTGTATTTATATTTTAATGCTATTTTCCTCAAAAAAATATTATAGCCCACTATTGAGATTACAAAAAAATATTGCTTACGTATTTTTCTTTTATTCAACAAACTAAAAATGATGAAGAAGTACCTCGTGACGTCACTAGGTGCGTAAAATTTTACCGTCAAGTGACGTAAAGCGCTTAATTTCAGATCTTTGAAGCGCTGTATCTTTGTAATTTAGTTGTAGCAATTAATATTTATATATATATAATAAATAATTCAGATAAAGCAAAAAATACGTATTCAATATTTTTCGATAATAAAACTTCGGACTAAAAATATGTTTTGAGGATAATACCCTATTATGATCTGAAATGATTAGATGATTAGCTCTTCAACAGTGTTGCTAGCCGGCTGCCCTGATCTCTGTGGGTGGGTGGAGGATATATTATATGTATATTATGCATGTATTATTCCTATATGTCATAGAGTAAGACCAATAATAATACGAGTAGAATTCGCACTTTTGTATGAATTTATTAGTAATTATGCCGGAACAGAATACTCTACAATTTCAAGCCTATACACTGCATATGGTACTCAAACTAGATTCTGTTTGACACTTGCCTTTGTTTTCGACAAATAATTTTAAAGTAATGTAGATGTTTCGTGTATAATGTATATCAGTGTCAGCTCTCTCGTATTTGGCTTAATTGTCTAAACCCGTATTTCTCGTAGTTTCTTTGCCGTTAATGTATGTATTTTGAATAATTATATTGCTGCCTGTGAATACTTATATTATAAAGTTGAAAGCTAGCTGCCAAGAATATTAAATACAAAAAAAAAAAATCTATTTAACTTTAAAAAAGTAGAAAAGCAATAAGTACTTTTTGTTGGAGCACGTCCAAATAGTTTTGTCTTAAATGTTTTTAAATGGATTTGTGAGCTTGTATTTCTTTTTATTGGATTGTCTGTACTTTCATGTTGCCATCCCTCATCTACTTGACAGTGTTGAGGCGAACCTGTTAATATGGTATAGTAGGTATAAATTACCAACCTTATGAAATTAAATCAAAATGTTTGCGCATATTTTTTTCCAATACACACGATTCTTTGAATCTAAAGAAGTTTTATACATTAATGTTTAGTGTCGTATATTTTTAAGTAATAAGCCTTGGAATCCGCAACGAATTTATCGCAAATATGCTAGGAATGGACCTAACCGCTATCGCATAATTGAGGCTGTGACCGTGCATCTAAAGCGAGGTCTTGTCGATTACTATTTACAACATTAACACTGTTTAATGAACTTACCAGTTATAATTTAATTCACAGTTACTCTCACGTACGCGGTTTTGAAGGTTTCCGCTTAGCATAGTGATTAACAAGTTATTATGTTATGTATAAAAATAATCGTGTATTTGTTAGTTTTATTGTATTATATAAAACAAAAGCAGCCGTTATTCCTGTTTAAATACATTTTATAAGTAATTTACAATATTTTAGTATTCAGGCATTTATATAAAGCTTGGGCTATACAAAATGTGTAACGTTTGGTTTGCCTCACTTGTAGTTACGACCTCGGTTTGAAATTAATTTTAAATATTATGATTGTTATTTTTGTTATGAATTAATATATTCAACAAACGTGTTTGGTTCGATACTAAGGGGTCAGATATTATTCAGTGTGTAAATAATATATAGTGTGATATTGATTATAAACGAACACCGGTTGATTGTTGATTTTAGCCATATCATAAAGAGATAAGCTAGTAGAGTTAAGGTGGAGTTACGTTATGAGTCGCTCTTATGTTTTGCTCATTTGAGAACGTCCTGTGTGTATATGTATTAAATATAACTGCATATGAAAATGAGCATGGTCTTGGTTGTCGTGTGTTCTATGTTCTATTATACGATCGACTGTTCCACTTGGCGATCGCGGCGACCTGAGGAAGGGTCAAATCATGGTCCCCGCGATCAACGGATGGAACACATACGGGCTATGAACACACGGCCAAAGAATGGACAGTCGAAAGGCACCACGTGATGTTAAAGAATGAAGTAATGAATATGGATATTTTTGTATTTAGCACTAAGTTATATAATTGTAAAATGTATAAAAATAATAAAATATGATTTATTGAAAAAAATTTTTATTTCCAAGTTAACATTACTATTAATAAAATTTACCTAAAAGTCTTATATATACAATGTCATGTTAAAATAATTACATGCATTAATTAATTAACCTAACTAAGTACCCTGTTATTGGGATGTAACATTATTTGCTTATCGATTACCATAGTAATAATCGTATACTTATTTACTTATCACATTGATTTCCTTACGATACACAGCCAGGCGTAAGCACCATTGCATTAACTAAATGTACACAAGATTCATACGTTTAGATTCAGCTACATAAGTACATATACTTAAACCGTCAGTATTAAAAAGTAGTTTTCACTCAACACTAGTCCGATGTAGTAATATTAACCTAACGGCTATTCTATCAAGTAGACATGAGGTCTGTACTTCGTCAACACAGTAGGTACCAAACACAGTTCTCTGTTTTCAATTATGTGCGGTGCATCGTGCGCTAGCTTAATTCGAAGAAATGAGTTCAGACATTCGAAGAAATGAGACTTGTATTTCGGTCTGTCACATTCTGATTCGAGAACTGGCACCATACATACATACATAACATCACGCCCGTGATCCCCGAAGGGGTAGGCAGAGTCAAAGAGGCAGCATGCCCCTTCAACCTCATTCAGCCAAAAATAAAGCCAGGCTGGGTTAGATGGAAAATTGTGAAAGAGCAGTGACAAGTGGCTAACCTGTCACCTACACAATCACACACCAAAAACCCGATATACCATTAGTCGCCTTTTACGACATGCTAGGCAAGAACACAGTTGGCATATTCTTTTTAAGTCCCAGACCAACATGGGACAGTGGGCTGGGTTGGATGGAAAGCTGTGAAAAAGGAGTGACAAGTGGCTAGCTCGTCGCCTACTCGGTCACATACCCAAAAGCCCGTAAACCATTAGTCGCCTTTTACGACATGCTAGACAAGAGCCACAGTTGGCACATTCTTTTTTTTGTCCCATATCATCATGGGCCAAGTCCCAGACCAACATGGGACCAAACTGGCACCAATTTTTGGATAAGTATTTGAGGTAAGCTGAAAACTTGTCCCATGCCTCTCCTATTATACCCCACGGAACTGGCTGGGGAGTAGCGGGGCTAAATCAAAATAGATAGATTGTTAGATCACCTGGCAGGTAGAAAGTCCTATCAAAATTATCTGTCTTTTTTAGAATCCTATTTTTTGTGGGACAAGTTTTCAGCTTCCCTCAAATACCTACCTAAAAATTTGTGCTACCTACTATTCTATTTGAAAGGTAAAATAGAATGAATGAGATCTAAAGACAATTCTACACGAAATTCACGATAATGTGGCCGTAGTGAAAACATACTAATAAAAAACATGGACTGTCCTGCTTAATGTACGTAAGCGAGCTATACTATACACTATCTAAAGGCGAATATAGACTAGAACGTAGGTATAACAGAATACCAAGTTAATCTAATGCGTCGTCTATCGACGAACCGAACATTGAGCTCGACTCGACGCTTGTTTAAAGTTGATGTTAGTCACAGAGTAATACTCTTATCGTAATTTATAGTTTCACCTTAATGTGTGTAACATTCATTTCACTCAAATCAAGCGTCTAAGTTTATTAACTGTCAAATCTTTGCACATATCTTACTGCTAAACACGGATTAGAAAAAAAAGGACTCCACTTGACTAACTAGACGTTGAAGGTCCGCAGGTCCTCCAACTTGACACGCAACTTACGACACACATTGAAATAAGCGCTCCAAATGACAGATTTCCGATACCTGGAATCCATATGAATCTCACTCACACATGCATAAACGTGGCTTCGCGCAGTATGACAGCGCGGAGTCCTTCATTTTTTTCTAGTCCGTGCTGCTAAATCAATTTATTTAACTTACCCACTAGCTAACTGCCCAGCTTTAAAATATACTTTTAGCTAGAGTTCAGAGTCAAGAGAAATTAAATTCATAATGAAATGATATTCTGGATTGTGATATAATCTAGGACATTAGAGGATAGGAATACGGGATAAAGTCATCTGTCTTAAGCTTGCTTAATGTCCATACCCTAGATTTAAGTACCTATGTGTTAAATAACTGAGGCACATATTAGCAAACATACACTTATGAACGTTTATATTCATTAAGTCATTGACACACGGCCAGACGACTATTGAACTCTGCACAGAGGTTAATCACTCCATTCAGGTAGATACTGTACATGTCATGGATCGATAAAGTTATGGAATGACCATATTTTGTCACAAAAATATAACTTGAAAACCATTTAAATACTATACGAAATAAGGACATTTTATGTACAAACAAAATACAGAGATAATTTAAAACCACATTGTAAATATTATACTAAATACATCAAACACTAAAATGGCTATGATTAGTCTTAGCTATTATGATGTCTACTGTCTAAATCAAATTCTACATTAGCAATTGGCCTGTTGTTTGAAATGGTGTATTAGAATAGCTACATACTTCTTATAGTAATTTTGTCTATTCTATTGCCACCGCAGTAAGTAGTGACGTAACTATACGATGGCAGGACTGGCTAAATGCCTCGGGCTGCTGCTCGTAGGGGGTTACTGGAGGCCTGCAGGCGAAGGGGAGCTCCCTGTGCTCCAGTGTTGAAATAGAACTAATTAATCGAGGACCCTAACCCATAAAATGGGTCTCAAATGGTTTAGTTACGCCACTAGCAGTAAAAAAGTTTTTATTTTCTAGTAACTCTAGCGATCTATGGTAATACCATACATTGTTAACAGAATTTATCAATGAAATTAAACTAGACATAAAATACATTTTGTACATGCCGTACATAGCTTTGACGAAAATATATTAGGTACAGGATTATAGTTTGATTACGTCTACCCTGCTAGGGAAGTTGCGTGAAGTTTAGTTAGTTTGACAAGGAAGGGTAAAAAGTAGCTATACCTACATTTATGGATGGAGCTAGCCTCCATGCTAAAAATATACAAAGAAATGATGATGAGTCATAACTCATCATCATTTCTTTGTATATTTTTACTGGCCATAGCCAGTGCTAATTATAATTATTGTAGACGATCACCATTGGTATTTGTCACCATTTTCAATCCCATTGGATTCATAGTTAAAAGACTTCACCATATAAGATTGTATGTTATTACCACACGTTCTATACAGTTTTTAATTGAAACTAAACTATTATCTAATATATTTACAAATATCTATGGGTAGACAATGAGGTGCATTGGCAATTATTATAATTACCATCATATTAGTTTGAATGACTACGGAAATTTAAATCTATCTAAGAGTTACTCTATGATACGGTATCAAGAAACTGATTGAACTTTGAGCGCGCAGGCAGGCGGCGAGGAGTAGTGGTTGCTCTGCGCGGTCCGGACCGGTCGGGAGTATGAGTCGCCGCGCGACCAGCCCAGCTTATCCCTGAGGAAAAATGGATATCGTCAAAATCGCTGTCATCCGAACCTCGGTGGGTGACCCCGACTAAGATTGAGCTGTAACCACGATCTTGCATTCCATCACGCCTGTAATACCCGAAGGGGTAACCAGAGTTTAAAAACTAGTTAGTTAGATGGGCGCTCAGATTAGAGAACAAAAGGCAGATAGACCCGTCACAGGCACGAGAGTGCGGCCGGCAAAGCAAATACAAACTCAAGACAGTTCGAAACAAAGCGTTGCGTTGACAGTACGTCAAATCTGTGTTTTAAATTAAGTCTTAAAAATGCCGTCGTGTGTGTTTAAACATTGTAAAAATTGTTCCCAAAAACTAAAACTAGTTATAGAAGTACCGTTTCATAGTTAAGTTATAATTATCTAAATATTTTGATATTAATTTCCGTGTTATTTGTTTCTCATTACTTGGAACACAAAACTTCAATGAAATTTGGGTAGTGTTGCTAGGTTACATTGAATTATTTTTCTTGAAGTAAGGTATATAATATGCAAATTCTCGTAATCTACACTATTATTATAAAGATGAAAGATTATTTGGATGTTTGTAACGAATAAACTACTAGGTATATATTTTATCCCCTTATCGAACGGGAACTACACGGGTGAAACCGCGGGGTGCTGCTAGTATGAGTCTTATGTATAGATGCCAAAAAGCAATATTTAAGCAATAAATTAAAGGTGCAAAATAAAGGCTGCTAAGATTGCATGTTTTGTATGTCGATTATAATTACAAAGTTTTATATTTCAAAATTAAATTTTAGATGTTCATTTTAATGTAAAATATAAATAATTAAATATATGTTACAATATCTACTAATTAATATTATACTACTCATGCATTAAACACAACAAACAGTGGGACTTTTTTTCATTACTCTGGTAAACTTACACGCACACTAGGATACAATGTTCCTACAGTGTGTCACGCACTCATAGCTTAATTCTTGCCTCACATCTTTGTTTCGAGCGGTCCATCTGCCTTTTGTTTTCTAATCTGAGGATGGGCGTATTTTTTGTATTTAGCTTCCTTTGTGGGCCATTATGCGTAAATGAGTTTAAATACTTATAAGCTCCCAGTAAAAGTTAGTTCGGTTGGATAGATAATTGTGAAAAAGTACAAGTGGTACACTTCTTTCTCTATTTTTCACCTAACCCACTCTGCCAACCTCTTCAGAGATGCGGGCGACATGTATGTAATTCCAGGGAATAAAAATGATTATTACATTCATACATAATATTAGAGTCAATGGGGCAGCAAGCTCCTTTAACCACATTTAGTCAAAAATAAAATTGGGCTGGGCTAGATGGAAAAATTGTGAAAACGTAATGACAAGCGGCTAGGTCGTCGCCTACACAATCACATGGCCAAAACCGGATGAGTCGCCATTTACTAAATGCTAGGCATATGCTAGGAAGGTAAAGAAAGCGTGTCGTAAGTACTGACCGGATGAGCATGGCGACGTAGCGGTGCGGGCGGGCGGGCGGCGCGTCGTCGGCGCCCAGCTCCAGCGCTAGGTAGTCGTGCGCGCACGCGCCCAGCAGCTCGTCCAGGCGCGCGTGCAGCTCCGCGAACGTGGGTCGCGCGCGCGGGTGCGCGCGCCAGCACGACGACATCACCTCGTACCTGATCGCGCAGATAATAGCTTTCGATACGTTTGTTTCTCTATTGTATGGCACAGAATATCTAAGCCAAAAGCATTCTAAGATGTCGGGAATGATTCAGCTCTGGCCATACCTGCATGTCGTAGGGAAGCTATGTAAAGCTCGCCTTCTAATCAACTTCGTGTGTACTTACTACATTAGGCACAAGTTGCTTCGTTCATCGTCGTACTGACATCTACTGATATCGCTCAGGAGTTCTTTAATCTTTATTTACTTAAAGAATCCGGACTTATACACCTCACCGGTTTCTCAAATCACCATATAGGCGCGGCTAGCAGCGGGAGATACGTACAGCTGCTTGGTGCAGTTGGCGGGGCGCGGCATGCGGTAGCCGGCGCGCAGCAGGCGCGGCAGGCGCGCGGGCGGCACGCCGGCGTATGGACTGCCTCCAACGCTCGCCACCTCCCACATCACCACTCCGAATGACCACCTGCGGCACCACGTACGTGGTCAGCGGGCACGTGACACAGCAGGAGTGCGAACGGAAAGAATGATGTGCCTTAGATTCCGCCCGAACTCCTACAGGACTTTACAGTCATCATTATAGATAAGGGCAGTGGGAAGCCTAGTGAAACTCATACAAGGTACATAAATATCTAGTCCAAAGACAATGAGAGCTAAGTGATAAGATAAACAAGAAGAGCAAGAATGAAAATTCAGATGAAAGAAGCTACTACAACTTTTTAAAAGCTACATTAACTTATTATAGCCCCCTTCTTCATTTTAAGTAAAATATCCCCGTGGAATCAAATAATAATACAGCCAGCAAACTTACACGTCACTTTGAGAAGTATAAATCCTTCGGGTGAGTGACTCCAGCGCCATCCATTTCATGGGCATCTTCCCGTTGCCTTTCTGCTTATACAGATTCTCCTCATATACGTCTCTGGAAAGACCGAAGTCCGCGATCTTCAGGGTTCTATCGCTGGAGACTAGCACGTTTCTCGCTGCCAAGTCTCTGTGGACGAGCCTGTTCGCAGCCAAGAACTCCATGCCCATAGCGATCTGTCTACAAAAAGACAGCAGGTCCCTGGTAGTGAGATCCGTATCGCAGATCCCTTGGAGGTCGTAAAGCTTGTTGACCACTAGCTTGGAATGTTCTCCCTGCAGTTTGCATTTGAACAAATCGTTTCGGTAGTCGGTTGTTTCTATGTTGTTGTTGTAGTATTTTGCGTTACGTTTCGACACCATTACGTCCCAGGAACATCTGAAGTAAGATGTTACGAGTCATAAAATATATCGCATTATTTACAGAATATTGTGTTGCTTATGTTTCTTGCATTAGCTCCTTTTCATAACATGCTACTATCCTATGAAACTTGGTATGGATTCATATTTCATGATCTTATACATTTTAGGAAAATCTAGGTCGGGTAGTTTACGGTTAGTATTATTATTATCAAAGGAATGATAATAATAAATTAAAATGTACGCTCATGAAAGAATGAGCGTACATTTTCAAGCGGATAATGGATGCTCATTTGTTCATTGTCATACTTTTAGTATTTATGTATATGTTACTGAAAAAGCCCATATATTGGTCAATCTTAGGTTTTTACTAGTAAATCTTAGGATTTACCGACATGAGTTGGTAAATGTTAACATTTCCAGGTTAGGTTATATTATGGGTTAGATAGGTTAGGTTTTTTAACATGATTAAAAAAAAAAACCTTACCTAACTTAACCTATAATATAACCTAATCTTAGTTAGGTTTGGTTAGGTAAAATTTTCCAAGTAAAGAATCCT